>PVIW01002662.1:0-205166 GCA_004026585.1 Noctilio leporinus | reverse complement strand
TAGCAGAAAGAAAGAAGGAACTTGTACCCTTTGCAACAACATGGATGGAACTGGAGAGTATTATGCTTAGTGAAATAAGCCAGTCAGTGAAGGACAAATATCATATGATCTCACCCATTACGGGACAATAATGAGCAAAACTAACAACAAGCAAAACAGAACCAAGTAAATGAATACAAGGAATAGGCCTTCAGTGGTCAGGGGAAAAGGGGTTGGGGGGAGGGCGAAGGGGAGAGGGGGGAGGGGGGAGGGGGGAGGCAGAGGCAAGAAAGGGGTGCAGCTTAGACAAGAACCTAGTATAAAGGAACCATGGACATGGACAAATGATACCTAGAATTTCATCCTAAACATATTATGACATAACAGTAATAATCATAGTAATTTCTACATACAAAAAATTAGGTAAGTATGTGTTTCCCAAAGTTAGACTCAGTGTGGTTTTCCTTCTGTTTCTCTAAGGTGCTTCTTTGTATACATTTCTAGTAATCACTATATCAATTACAATGCAAGTGTTTAAAGATGATGTAAAAAAACATGGCTAGCTGAATCTTAGAGACAAATGGCTAAATATTTTATATTTAGAATATGTAGAATATATTGGTAACACTGTCTTGCGTGCTTTCACCATACAAGGTGAAACAATATGTTTGTCATGCCTGAGGTTATTTAATGTTGACAAAACCCCAGCTACCATATGGTAAGCAAGATACTTGCTCACTTCTTACCAATAGGGAAACTAAGACTCAGGCTTATTAAGTCAGTGAATCTGTTAAGTTTCTAGTGGTAGGTACTCTTCAACTCCACAGCTTTGGCAGCTTTGGAAAAAAGAAGGCTTGAAGCTGGAAGAGACTCTTGAAAGCTTTTACAGCCAGGCAGAAGGGTGGGGCAATGAAAGCCTGAGCTCCAATAAGAACAGGCTGTGATCCCTCACCCCTTTGCTGACTGTGACCACCACTGATCCAGGCTCCCAGAGGAAGAATCAAGGCTTCATCCAGGCCCACAATGATGTCATATAGGTGATAACGCATCACCTGGATAGTCCATTCTATTGGGGATACTTTAGAGTTGATCATGCAGACCTTCTGAGCAAAACAATGGAATGAAGAGACTGATCATACCCAACCCTGATGAGTCTGGACATAGGGACTGGCATAGACACAAAGACCTGTGAAGATATTATGTGGGGTGCATGAACCCCAGCACCCAGCACTCTAGAAGGCCCCTGCCTTGCCTATACTGCCACAGCTTCCAAAAATGAACAAATAAACAGAAAAAAGTAATCTTGGCTAAGATCACCTGCCACATGTAGAAGGTGACTATTTATTTTCTAATATATAACATTCCTAGGTTCTCATAAGGCAATTTTCATGTGCTTACTCTGGTCAGCCCCAGTGGTCACTTGAAAAGCACAACTGCACATTTATAGCTTTGTGAAAGTTGACAGATCACAAAAATATTTGTAAATATGTATGAATTTCAAAACATTAATTTACTTAATTTCTTTGAAATTAATCTTAAGTTTTCCAAAATATGTTACCTTTTGAAGCTAGCAGGCCTACTAATGCCTATAAGAATTTTGTTGATTTTGACTCAGAAGAACAGATTTTTTTCCCTTGAAGAATCTGCTTATACCTTTTAAAGCATGTATTTAATCAAGTATTGCTCTCTTGGACCTCTATTATTTTATATTGAAAAAATGATTATTGTAAATTACATTTGAAATATGAAACACAACTCAGCAATAAGAAGGAATGAGTCATTGATACACACAGCAAGCAGCTTGGATGGAATCAATGGCACTAGGTTAAAGGAAATAAAATTAAATTCAAAATGCCACATAATGCATGATTCCATTATGCAATGTTATTGAAATGATAAAGTTGTAGGAATGGGAAACAGATTAGTAGTGACCAGGGCGTAAGAATGGTGGGAAGGAAGTATTATAAAGCAGTAGCTTAAGGGATTTTTGTAGAAGTGTGATTGATTGTGTATATTAATTGATTTGGTGGATATAGAAATATATAAGTGATAAAGTGACATATAACTTATTACACATATTGTACAAATGTCATGTTCCTGGATTTGATACTCTGTTATCAGTATGTAAGATGTAACCATTAGGAGGAAGGAGGTCCACCATTTTGTGCTATCTTTACAACTATTTATGAATCTACAATTACTCAAATAAAAGAGGTTTAAAAATAAAAATTTTTTAATAGAAAAAATATATTATATTTAGGAAAATATAGAAGCTGTTAGTACAGTGTATGCTTGTTTGATGCAACTACTAGAGGGTTAATATGAGGTTTACATAACCTAAAAATCTGTAGGTTACATAACCTACAATCTTAGCATATAAACAGTGCTAAGAACATCATAAGAAGCATGTAAGATAAATCAAAATATACAGAGTATACAGTAAGTGTATACAGAGTATACACTTAAGTAAGTACTTAAGTAATTCATACAACAAATATGTATTGATTACCTATTATAAGGTAGACACTATTCTAAATGCTGGTGATAGAGGTGTTAAAAAAATAAAGTGCCTTACCTCATCCTGGAGTTTACATTCTAAATAAGAAAGAAGAAAATACATTAATAAGTGATGTAATAGCAACTGAAGGTAAAAATAAAAGAAGAAATGCAAAATGAAAGCAGGTCAAAAGATAGACAGTGATGGAGACTGCTGTGTGGATGATGGTTCAGGGAGGTCCCCCCTAAGAAAGAGAAAGTTGAACTATGAATAAAATGATGAAAAATGACTGAGGCTGTAGCACATTTGATATGTCTAAGGAACAGTGTGGATTCCAGTGTGGCTGGAATGGCCTGAAAGAGGGTAGAGTAATAAAAGAGAGATAGTCACACCATTTGAGGTCTTATAGGCCATAGTATGAACTTTGGATTTTATTTTAAAATAGAAAGTTATTGGAGCATTTTGATCAGAGAAGTGAAATAACTGCATCTGAATGTTGTAAGGAATACTATATAATTTACACTAGCAGATTGTAGGGGTAAAAGAGCAGAAGAAGGCAAATGTATTCGTTTTCTATTGCTGCTGGGAAAATTGCCAAAACTTGGCAATAAATAATAAAAATAAACACTCACAGCCCTAGAGGCCAGAAGTGCAAAATCAGTTTCATCGGATTAATAACAAAGGGGAGAATCCACTTCTCAAGACCACCTGCATTTCTTAGCTTATAACCCCTTTCCTCACATCAATCCAAAGTCTTCTACTTTCTCTTATGATCTTGCTTCCTTCTCATAAGGGCCCCTGTGCTTACATTTAGATTTTACCTGAATAACCAAGCTATTTTCCCCATCTCAAGATTCTTAATCACACCTGCAAATTCCTTATGACATTTAAGGTAACATTCACATGTTTCAGGAATTAGGGCCATTACTCAAACCACAACAGTAAAATTCTAAGAAAGCTACTGTAGGAGTTCAAGTTCAATGTAGATTATAAGATAGTGGAGGAGGTGGGGGTATATTCGTGGTAAATTAACTTTGGAATGTGGAGTGCATTTTTTGGTGAATTGAATGTAGATGTTGGTGGACAGATACAAAAGAGTGAGAATAATGTCAATGTTAGTCAATGTTATTTACCTGAGCAACTGAATGGTTGTAGGTGCCAATGAATGAGATGGGTATAATATAGTACACTGTTAGAATAATCAAAACTATTGATGGAAATCATTGTAGGAAAAAGCTGATATAACATTTACTAGATAAGTGACAGGAAATGGAGAATTTTTGTATGTTTGTTTTGTTTTGTCTTGATTTTTAGGGAAGATAATAAACAGCATACAAAATAAGGCACTGAGGAGTATCTGTGACAAAATTCTTATCTCCAGTGGTCAAACTTATCTGAGGATAAGAACAGTCACCACTTGATAGAGATGTATGGAAACAAGTATTTCAAGTTGCCAAATTTCAGTTAGAGCAAAAACGTGAGGGAATAGTTCTGACCAGTGTGGCTCAGTTAGTTGGGCATCATTCTGCAAAGCAAAATGTTGTCAGTTCAATTCCTGGCCAGGGCACATGCCTGGGTTTGGGGCCTGATCCCCTACTGGGGCACATGTGAGAGGCAACCTCAAGAGGCAACAGATCAATATTTCTCTCACACGGTGATGTTTCTCTCCCTCTCTTTCCCCATCCCTTCCCCTCTCTCTAACAATTAAAAACTATGTAATTTAAAAATAAAACCATGACAGAATAAAAAAGGGACTGAACATTTCATGGGTGCCCTATGAAGGTTAGGATCAACCTGCTCCCAAACACAGACTTAAAATTTGTTTGAATGCCAAGACAAATTGTGCCACACATGCACCAAGAGATTATAAAAATATATTATTGCTCATACAATAGAACTTCCTGGAGTGAGAATAGGTACGTTAGGTCCTTAATAACTTAAGCAAAGAGAGAGGTAATGGCATCAGTATATATTGTGGGAAAGGCTGGGACTGGCTGACAGCTCCCACTGGGCTGGAATTTGAGTGGTCTGACCTTCCATGTCAGTGCCAAGAGGCACTGCCAAAATCTGATTGATCATAGTTGGAGTCAATTTAAAAGATATACAGACATAGACATAAAGATAAAAGTGACCTGAAAGGCCTGAGTTTCTGGTGGTAATTTTGGTAAATCGTGATGCAGAATGGTACTAGTTCTAATCATTGCCTCCATTTAGAAATTAATAATCATACTAACAATAATAATACAACTGCCATATAGCCAGTACTATTTAAATGGCAATTTTTAAAGTTATTTTTAATTCTAAATAGCCTATTGGAGTGTATATTTTTTATTGTTATTCTTCTTCTCTTCTAGAGATGACGAAATCTAGGTTCAGAGAGGTTATTTATCCAGTTTTGCCATTGGTAAATGTCAGCTTTGGGAACCAAAACAAGGCTGCTTTTTTCAGGTGAGAGTACTTAAAGTCTACCACATAATTTCACCTCACAATTTCTCCTCACATAACAGAGAGTCATCTAGGTTGAACAATTTGCTAACATTGATTTGAATCACCCAGGAATTCCAGCCTAAAGAACTCAATATGTTTAGAAACCTCTCTCATTGCTAATGCCAAAATATCTGAATTAAAAGTGAAAAACACAATCACAGTCTATCATCTCCACATATTCTTATGTCATGTAGCTACTGACTTTGACAGCTATAAGATCCACCCTTTGGATGGGCTCCTCCTCTAATTACATATACAAAGCCAAGAGCTGGTAGTAAATTCTATGCTGCTTTGTACTGAAGGTTCCATTCTGTAGTGATTTACCACATATCAATTTTAATTTTGATTGCACTAAAACTTGTCAAGCACAATTTCTATTCTGTTATATTTTTGGTGAAAGAAAAATGCCTCTAAACACCCTTTAAAATGTATTATTAATTTTTTTAGTTATAAACATGAGCAGATAGATGTCAGTGATTTTAGGGCCACAAGTGAAGGCTTATTAAACTCTGAATCATCCACAATGATATATGAATTGTTATGGTTTTGAGTTGACATCTTGCTGAATCTGAATGTGCCATAGCACTATGTATACTGTCACTTCTGAAAACAGTTTTCATACATCTAATCCCATACACTGTACAAAGTAGTTAAAAGTGGTCCTGTAAAAGTAGTGTAATAAGCACTTAATAACTTTGTCACAAAAAGATAAAAGTGAAAAGCCTGAAGATCATGTACTATACTCAATTCAGTTAATTTTCTTTCTCTCCAATGTAAAAAAAAAAAAAAAAAAAAAAAATTGGCTGTTTAAAATAAATACATTTAGACAATAGCTTAGAAGTGTGAAGGCTTTACAAAATTATTGTGTTAATATTGAGAGAGTAATTTTAAGAATTATGGATAGATTTTAAAATGAAAGTTGCCCAAAATGATGGTGTATAACAGATTAGAAAGCTAATTATACTTAAAAACACAATTGACAGAAATGTTTACAGATGCTTCTCCAACAAGATTATCTTTTGACAGTCTATGGTTATATTCATTTCATTTTTCTTTTCTTTACAGTTTTTGTTAAATGGTTTATTAAAGATAATAACAAACATTTTGATAAAATTTTAAATCTGATGAAGAATATTCATCTCTATTGTTTAATATTAGGAAAGATTATGAGTTTCTCCTAATAGCTTAGAAAACCAAGGCTCAGAAATTAATATATTTGCCCAAAGTCACAGAGCAATTTTGGACAACATCACAAATCATTTACTCTTAATTATGTGCTTTTCTTCTACATTATTCTGTGAATTTTGAGAACAACCTAAAATAGTTTATTATAAACTGCTGCTAGTGTATAAAGTACTTAGTAAATATTATTGTGTGATTATAGAATATTCTGTGTTTTGATTAACCAATGATAATACTCTGTCAATAAAAAATAGACAACTATTTAAAGAAAGAAGGAAAAAGACATCTCAAAGTCATTGCATATACTGATATATTTATTTAGTGTATACTTTATAATCATAAAATGTAAAAGTGATTTATGGTTCCCATTTATGCTTTAAACTTTCCAACCTGAATAACGTACTAAAGCTTCTCTTTGTTATCATGTACAACACCAACAATCACATCATCACACACGATAAGTGCTTATTATTGTTTAAAGAACCTTCAGATTCTGGGCAAAGTCAATATGAGTATGAATACACTAATGGATATTGATCTAAAATAAATTTTGTTAGAATATAATGATAGCACTATAGGAACATGTCCCAGAGAGGAGTGAAGCCTAGACAACAGAACAGTCTCCCAAACACAGAGCTTCAGTGTTGGGGTTACCTGCCCACACTGCATCTACTGGTGAAAAGAAACAGGTTTTGTAGCCTGCCAGACAAAGACCCTATCAGAGACAAACCCACCATTTTTCTTTGTTATTCTTTATTTTGTTCTAAGGGGCCAATGCTGCGCAGGTTTCAACTGCACCTGTGCAAACGATGCTGCATGACCCCTGCTTCCTTATAATAGCATTATAATAATTAGCTTTGTGGGATCCCCTTCCCCGATGGCCAGTCAGGGCAAATCAAAGTAGACTACATGCACAGTAGCTTAAAAATAATGCAACTAGTTGTACATGTTCAAAACTAGTCAGGAAATATCTGCCCTGTAAGAATCGAGTCCCCATAGCCCCCAAGGTCAATCTCTCCTCAGAGTTGGCCTGCTCCCACAATTCTGTGGAGTGTACTGTTGCTTAATAAATCTATTCTCTCTCCTTCTGCTATAAATTCTCTGTGTGTTAGGTTCAATTTCTTGTCTGAGATCACCAAGAACCTATTTACTTGTGCTCACCTGCAACACCACCTGTTATCCTACCAGGGGCTTTGCCCAACTGAGTTCAGAGAAATAATCTGGGATAAATTCAGATGTATGATGCACCCATCATTTTCCCTGAAGCCTGAATGGTGCCTCCCACAGGAGATCTAGGGGTTCCATCCTCCCAATTCCACTAGGAGCCCTCTCAGAAACAGATCGGACAACAACTAGACTAAGATTAATGGCAGGGCCACAGGCAGAGGTAGGGACAGGAAGTATCTGCAATGTTTTCAATCATTAGTTGACCAATCCCTGGGCCTTGTGGTAATAAAAGACCTATAGTGCAGAGCAGCAAGGACCATCCCTGGTGGAGCCAAGTCTAAAGGAGACAGCTACAGATTGTGCATTGCTAGTAGCTTCAAACAGGCAGCATAGAGCTAAACTGAGACAGCATCTAACATGGTCTTATACCAACTTCAGAAAACATATATGTTGTCTACATGAGACCTACCTCAGAACAAAAGCTTTACATAGGCTGAAAGAGAAGTGATGGAAAAAATATTCCATGCAAATTAACATTAAAAATAAAGCTGAGGTAGCAATATTTATATCAGATAAAATAGACTTTAAAACAAGAGAAAAGAAGGTCATTACATAATTCTTAAGGGAGGAGTCCAACAAGAGGATATAACCCTTATAAACATATATGCACCCAACATAGGAGCACTTAAATATATAAAGAAAATCTTGAAGGACTTCAAGAAAGAGATCAATAGCAATTCAGTCATTGTAGGGGATTTTAATACCCCACTCTCAACAATGGATAGATCCCCCAGACCCATTGGAGAGCAATGGGGGAAAAATTGGAACAACTATTATAGAACAACTATAAAAAATAAATTTAAAAAAATAATAAAATACCTAGGAATAAATTTAACCAAGGAGGTAAAAGACCTGTACTTGGAAAAATATAATACACTGAAGAAAGAAATCAGGGAAGCTACAAATAAGTGGAAACATTTACTGTGTTCATGGATTGGAAGAATTAAAGTCATTAAAATGTCATTACTACTCAAAGCAATCTATAGGTTCAATACAATTTATTTTAAAATACTAACAGCACATTTCACAGTTCTAGAACAAACATTCCATAAATTGATATGGAGCCAAAAATAGACCAAAAATAGCCTCAGCAATCTTGAGAAAGAAGGACAAATTTAGAGGGATTACAATATCTTATATCAAACACTACTACACTGTAATCAAAACAGTCTGGTACGGACATATGAACAGCACATAGACTAGTGGAATGGACTAGAGAGCCCAGAAAAAAACCCCAAAACCATGTCTCTATAGCCAATTCATATTTGATGAAGGAGACAAGATATACAATGGAATAAAGATAGTCCCTTCAATAAATGGTGCAGGGGGAAATGGACTAGTATATGCAAACAAGTGAAACTAGACTACCAACTCCAGACTTGTATAGAAGTTGTGATACTATAAAACTTCTAGCAGAAAACATAGACAGTAAAATTTCAGAAAACTCACAAAGCAGTATTTTTGCCTATATATCTCCTACGCAAGGGGAAATAAAAGAAAAAAAAAACAATAAAGAAACAGGTCTATATCAAATTAAAAAATTTCTGCACAGCTAAAGAAACCATCATCAAAATGAAACATGAACCAACTGAATGGGAGAACATATTTGCCAATGATAAATTAGACAAGGATTTAAACGCCAAAATACGTAAAGAATTTTCATATGACTCCACACCAGAAGGATAAATAATCCAATTAAAAATGGGCTAAACACCTGAATAGATGGCCAATAGACATATGAAAAATGCTTAACATCACTACCTATCAGAGAGATGCAAATTAAACCATAATAAGCTCTTGTATTACACCTGTCAAAATGGCCAGCATTTATAAATCAACAAACAACAAGTGCTGGTGAAGATGTGGAGAAAAGGGAACCCTAGTGCACTATTGGTGGGAATGTAAACTGGTGCAGCCACTGTGGAAAACAGTATAGGATTTCCTCAAAAAATGAAAAATAGAACTGCTTTTTTAACCAGTGATTTCTCTGCTAAAAATACACCTGAAGAATCCTTAATCACCAATTCAAAAAAGTTTATGCACCACCATGATCATAGCAGCGTTATTTACATTAGCCAAGATTTGGAAACAGTCTAAATGCTCATCAGTAGATGATTGGATTAAAAACTGTGGTACTGCCCTGGCTGGGATGGTTTAGTAGATTGAGTGCCAGTCTGCAAACCAAGAGGTCTGCAGGGCACATGCCTGGGTCAGGTCCCCAGTTTGGGTCGTGTGAGAAGCAAACAACTGATGTATCTACTGCACATTGATGTTTCTCCCCTTCTTTTTCTCTCTCCTTTCCCTTCTCTCTAAAAATAAATAAATAAATAAAATCTTAAAAAATATTCAGTGGTACCTTTACACAATAGAATACTATGCAGCAGAAAAATAGAAGGAATTCTTACCTTTTGTATCAGCATGGTTGGAACTGGAGACTATTATGCTGAGTGAAATAAGCCAGCCAGTGAAAGACAAGTACCATATAATTTGACTTATAAGAGGAATTTAATGAAAAAAATAAACCAATGAGCAAAACAGAATCAAAGGCATAAAATCATGGACTAGACTGACAGCTACAATTGGGGAAGAAAGAGGTGGGAACTATTTGAAAGAAGGTAAAGGATTAGTCAAGAAACATATATGAAGAATCCATGGACATGGACAATGGTGTGGGGACTGACTATGGAAGTGGAGGAAGGGCTGGGTGGAGGGTGGAGCAAAATAGGAAAAATTGGGTCAACTGTAATAGCATAAACAATAAAATGGTAAAAATAAAAATAAAAAAGATTTCCTTTATAAAGAAAAAAAGGAATATACAGATACTGCATAATGTCACAAAATTTTCACGTGTATTCCCTGAGGGGGTAGAGAGTTAGCTCAGAGACTGAAAAACAGAGGTAGGATCTTTTTGTTGTTGTTAGGCAAGCACATTTTTATTTAATTTAATTGAGACAACATTGAAAAATCAAGACACAAAATTGAAATCTAGAACTTTTAATTCTCCATAATATTGGAAAATCTAGCCTCTGTTATTAAATAACATCAGCTAGCTATTCATGAAAAGCAGTTGTCTCCTATGGGCAGCTCTTTACTTTCTTGTTTGCTACTTTCTCTGACTGGCCTCGTCTTGTCACCCAAGTGTCTTACCTGCCAGGTTTATGTAAGCACCTGAGTTTATATCTTTATGCAAAAAAGTAAGTGCTCCTTGACTCGTTTTAAAAAGAGATTAATGTTTATCATCTTAAGTAACCCACAATCTTCAGGTAGCCAAGATCTGGAAACAGCCCAAGTGCTCATCAGTAGATGAATGGATAAAAAGCTGTGGTACATTGACACAATGGAATACTAATCAGCCATTAAAAAAGGAGGTGATTATTATGCTAAGTAAAATAAGCCAGTCAGAAGAAGACTAATGCCATATGATCTCACTTATATCTGGAATCTGATGAACAAAATAAAGTGATGCACAAAAGAGAATCAGAGACATGGATGCATGGAACAGACTGATAGCTGTTAAAGGGGAGGGATAAAACCCATGGCCACAGACAACAATGTGGTGAAGGCCAGAGGGACGGGGCATTGGGGGTTGGTGGATGTAGGCAAAGTGGAGGGGGGTGGGGACAGAAAGAAACTTTTCACAATACGACATGCAGATGATGCTCTATTGAGTTGTACACTTGAACAATTTGTTATGCTTTTGCAAACAAATGTCACCTTAATAAATTCAATAAAATATAAAAAAGGGAGAAGGTTGTAACGAAAGGAACACATCCTGAGACTAGTTTATCTTTTAATCTCAAAGAAATGAAATAAATACATGTATATCAATGAGAATAAAATTCTACCTCATTTTATTCATTTTCAAGTTGTTTTCTAAGATCTAAATTTCTTTGGCTTCCTTTCTTCAGGAAATCAGTACAAGTATCTTTAAGTAGATTTTCATAAATAATATTTTCAAAATAAATATAATTATAAAAAGATAAGAATAAATTATTTAAAGAGATACCTTGCACATATCTTTAAATGTTCTTAAAAATTACTAAAATAGGGATATATTTCATTTTATTGAGCATCACTTTACTGCACTTCATGGGAGCTATATTTTTTCACAAATTGAAGGCAAGACTTTTAATCAGCAAAAGAATTATGACTCAGCTTATTTTGCTGGTCCAGTAACAAATCCACAATATCTCCAAGTCATGCCTGTATTCCTTAAAACTGTATGTTGTTAGATTAACCTTCCACTTTTTAACTTTTGTTACAGAATGGCCAATGCAATTTAATCATTAAAGTTGGTATCATTTTAGTAATTTATGTATTTAAATTGAAATTTTAAAATAATTATTAATTATTAGTGACACAAGCTAAACACATGTCAATGGGATATTTATATATTGTTCAACTCATTTAATATCTCACATTGTATATAATGCACTAAAGAATTTTGAACTTATTTAACAAATGTTCTTAAAATCATAGTCAGAACATATTATTCTGATGCTTTTTCTATAAATGGTAAATGCTAAGATTTGATTAATAAAAAAATGTTAGCTCTTGAAAGGTATAGCTAAGATTTCATTCTTGCTAATTTGCTTTCAACATTAGAGCTTACCAACAGTATCAATTGCAAAAGATATGAGATATTTCTGAGAACAAGATGTATTATGACAAATGTGTTAAGAAAATGGAATTGCCACAATATTAAAGAAAAAGTTTATTACAGATAATTGCTTGCTCTGCTTATACTGCTTCTATAGCAGTAAAATAAGCAATTTAATTTACAGAGATTTATAACAGTTTTCATGAAGATGTATGAAATCCCAAACTTGCAAGCTTTTTAAATCCACCTATAAATCATTGTATACATTTAATTTATTCCTGTATAAATTTTATGGGATCACATATAGACAGAAAGTTTAAATTACTACATGCTTTCTAAAGGGTAAGAAATCTCAGGATTTTTTTTCTTTTTTAGATGTTTTTTATCTAATACATGATACAAATTCTAAAAGTTTTATTGTAAATAGTTAATGCATACCATTTTATTGCTTAAATATCTGCAGCCCTGTGAGGTAGTAGGCAGACTCTGTCTTTGAGATAGAACTCAAAGTTTAGTCTTTCTACACTGCATGAGAAACTATGAGATTATATAATCAATTAATCTCAAGAATAACAAGTTTTAATTCCACATCAGACCAGTGTATTGTTATCATCATGAGAGTTTGATGGTTTGATATCAAAATGGGACATAATTGATTTTTAACTTCATTACTTGAATTCAACTTATTTTTATAACTGCAGTGGTATTCAGTGCTAGATGTAGAAAACAGTGTTTCCAATTTTCTGAAAAAATTTTAGACAGTTTTTCTATCCTGGGTTACTAAAGGCAAGTCATTCATAGAATCCTAGGATATTGTGACAGGTTCTAACTGGGCTCAGAGAAACATTCTCAGTCAAATTAACAGTTGCTAAACTAACTTTTGAAAACAGAGTAGGTCCCACAGAAATTGTGTTATCAATTTACTACTGAGGATTTTAACAGTATTTAACCTAATTCTATGGAAATATCTGGCTCATTCTGACTATCAGCCTATATATGTATATGACTTTATATGAAATGGCATTTTATACAATAACTATATAGTTTCGTCATGCTGCGGTTTACTGGAATTTGTAGGGTGCGGGGTGGTAGGTGAAGAGCTGGTGACAGGCTTAAATATAACATACATATTTCTGACTTGTCTCAAGCAGATACTTTAAGTCCCTCTTTGACCAAACATGTTAATAACCAGAATAAGATTGAAAATCATATTTGAATTATTGGAAAACCCCATGGATTTGCCCATCTTTGAAGGTAATGAATCTAGGGCTAAGGTTTTGTTCAGATGGACATTGAAAAGAGATTTGATTTATTTAGCCTGTGCCTTGTGTTTCTCCAATGAGACTTTTTCTAAAAATATAATTTCTTTTCAGTGTAATTTCAACTCTTTATAGGGAATCTGTTTCCATTCATTTCTTCTATTGGCAGCGAAACAGCACCAGGTGTTAGATCAGTGGTGTCAGACTGGACTTCAGTTCATCAACCAAAGTACTTGGCTTTTGGCTAATTCAGAGCCAAAGCTCAAACTATAAGAGAACATTTTTTTAGAAAGTCACAAAGGTAGAACAAGTGAATAGTAGAAGAAATGGGGCCAGGAAACAAGTTACAAAGGCAAAAGAAGGACTCTTTGAGCTTAGAAGAAAGAGCAAGGGAAATGAGCCTGGGGAAGTGGGTGAAGAAAGTGCAGGTGTGCTCTGTAGAAAGAGCTGCTCTGGATCTTCTGTCCTGAGGGTATTTATCTGGAGGTCTCAGAGGAGGATCCTGATTCAATATTCATCAGCTTTCCAGGTGTGTTATCTCAGGGTCATAGTCTCTACTGATTGGCTGGTGCCAGAGAAGGGATTCATTAGTCAATGCAGCTGGTCTTAATGTCAGCTATGGCACTGCTGCTTTTCTGGGCCTGAAACTGAAATACAACTGACACCTAGATGTATTGAATTGGCCAAAAAGTCCACGTGGATTTTTCCATAAAATACACATTTTTCATGTGTATTTATTGATTTGGATATTTTGAACATGTCAGCTATCTTCCACTTGGTAGACCATTGATTGTTCTCACTTAATGTCTCAACTTGATTACTATTAACTCCAACTGGTCTATCCCACTGTGGAGCATCATCCAGTGAGAAATCTCCAGCATAAACTTTGCAAACTACTTTTGACATGTTTGACTCTCAGCATCTTCTCCATACACTGACTGCACAAATCTTTTTTTTTTCTTTTTCTTTTTTTTGCATTTCATCCGTGTTTTTACCTTTCTTGAAATAATAAAGCACAGTATATAGAAAATATTGCATATTTTCTTCCATCATATTAAGATGGCTATAAAAAATCAACAATTTTGATAAGCTTCTTTTTAAATGCTCGCTAATATGACAGCTGTCACAATACAATCTAACAAAATTGGTTCTCATGAAGTTAAAGACAACTAATCACTACTTGGAGCCATCTTAAAGAAACAAACATACTTTTTGGCCAACTCAATACTTGATGTGGGTCAGAACTTCATGGTCTTGGGAGCTAATGCTTAAGGTCTATTCTCCCTCTTTATTGTTCCTCCTTTAAATGGATCTAACCTGAATGACAAGCAACAAGCCAACGGAGGAAAGATTGGGGGTTCTAAACCACTTGACTAATGTAATGCTAGGAGAGGAAATGTTACCCAGGGGTGAGGTTTTTGTTTTTCTAGTTTTGCCTGTTGCTTAGGTACCTGAGGTTTTCCACCAGGTAACTTTTTCTACCTAGCCCATTGTCCCTGCTCTGTTCATGTCTATCTAACTTCCCACCACACTTCTACCTTCTCTTTAGAGAAACAAAGCTTTTGTACTGTGGACATTTACATTTCTGAAGAATAGTATATCTGTTCGTGCATATACAGAAATTAAGAAACCACTCTTATGTATGACTGCACTAGGAAAAATTTATTATATATCAATATTAAAATAACTATTGCAACTGCAATGAAGCCTTTAAAAAATAATCAAAATTTTAATGTATCTGCTTTAAATAGATATGTTGAATGAAATATATATAGGTTGAAATGCAAATTTTTGTTTTAAAGTATCTTTGAGAATGACTATGACAGAAGAAACATTTTGCTATCTCTCCCTTAACTGTTTCCCCATATATAAATCATTTAACAAATTTGATTAATATTGATCAAACTCTTTAGATTTATGGCATACCAATAGGTTGGATTATTAAGGTTTATTAAGTCTACCACTTAAAATATGAAGTAACTGACTGTTGTTCATAGAGTAATGAAGTCTAATTCATTTGGGAGGTCAACAAAAATTTCAGAAACTCCTTGAAAAAGTAAATACTAGAATTACTTTATGCATGCACCAGTGTGTGTGTGTGTGTGTGTGTGTGAACATTCTTGATTCCAGGGGTATTTCTATGCTTGAACTTACCAGGGTTAGAAACCTCCATAGGACCAAGAGTTTTACCTTTTAGTTAGCTATGGAGTTGCCTTGAGGTGTATTTGTTTTTTTTGTTTGTTTGTTTTATTTTGTTTGTTTTTTAAATAATTTATTTATTATTTTCAGAGAGAGGGGAAGGGAGAGAGGCAGAGAAGGAGAGAAACATCAATGTATGGTTGTTTTTCACCTGCCTCCGGCCACGGACCTGACTGGAGACCTGGCTTGCAACCTGGTTATGTGCCCTGGCTGGGGAATCGCACCAGCAACCTTTGGGTTTTCAGGCTGGTGCCTTATCCACTGTGCCACCAGCTAGGGTCTATTTGTTTGTTTTTAATCATTATTGGCACCATCAGAAAATGAGGTTGTTCCTAAATTTCCTTTAGACTCCAAAATTCCATGAATCTATTTACTTGAAGACAGATGTTCTTCAATTTGAGTGTTCCATCAGAATCACCGAGAAGGCTTAAAACATGATTGTTAAGCCCACACCCCAGAAGTTCTGAATCTGGAATTCTAGGTTTAGGCCCACAAATGTGCATTTCTAACAAGTTCAAAGATGATGCTGATGTGATCTATGGACCATGTTTTGGGAATGAATATTCTAAGGATTCTACTGAAGTGTTAACTTATTATCACACTAGTTTCACAATTGTTAGGTGAATGTATTGAATTTCAACTAGTAGATAAAGAAGAGCTCTTCATTAGAGTGAGTGGACATCCCCTTCATTAGTAAGCAATATTTATCAACTAAATATACCACCTGGGCATAAGTACTGATTTCTGGGAATCCTGGCATAATTTTAGCAAACCTCATTAAATCTGTTGCCTCCTCAGTAATTGCTGATGATAGTAACCACTTGTGTCCTTCAACGATGTCTTGGTCTACTGACCAGGCCTGTGTCCTTCAAAGATATCTATGATTTCATGTGGATTTTTCTTTGTTTCATGTAGTCTAGCTTTCACTTCTTTTCTGCATTTACTATATTTAAACATATCTGTCAAGTCTGTGAGCATCTTAATTACCAGAGTTTTGAACTCTGCATCTGTTAGGCTAACTCCTTGGCTATTAGGTTGACTATCTCTTTGTCACTCAGTTCTCTCACTGACACCTTGATCTGCTCCCTCTTTTGGGACATATCTCTGACTCCCCAGCTTGACAGGTTTCTGGATTTGCTTTTGTGTCTTAGGTAGTTCTATTACACTTGTTATGTTGTAAAGGATGGAGCCTTAGGAATTCATCAGTGCAGGGTGACCCATTTCACCACATTATGGCGTATATGAGGGTGGGTTCTGAGGAGGAATAATGCCACTTACCTGTTGAGACTGGCAGTTTCTTCTTCAACCCAAGCTCCACTAGTTTTCATAGTCAGAAGCCATGTGGCTCTATTCCTCCCTGGCTCTGGAACCATAGGCTACGAGGTCTGGCCCTGGGATCACTTCCCAGGTTTAAATGTAAGATAGCACTTTTCACTGTGGTGTCAGCTCTGGTGCTGCCACTGATATTCTCCTCCCCAGCTTCTCCTCTCCTACCTGCCTGGCTGAGTATTTCTTCACTTCTTCATTTTCGCACTTCCATACAGTTTGATTTTCTGAAATTTCTTCATTGTTTTTATTTAGTTTTGAGGCAGATGTAAAATTTTTAATGATGGTGTATGATCTTTTTAATATATTGCTATATCTGGTTGGCCAATATTTTTTTAAAGATTTTATTTGTTATTTCTAGAGAGAGGGGAAGGGTGGGAGACAGAGAGGGAGAGGGACATCAATGTATGGTTGGCTGCCTTTCATCTGCCTCCAGCTATGGACCCGGCTGGAGACCTGACTAGGTTGTCAAATTTCTTATCCTACAGTTGTTTATGGTAATTTCTTACAATCCTTTGTATCTCTGTGGTATCAGTTGTGATTTCTCCTCTGTTGTTTCTAATTGTATTTATTTGAGTCCTTTCTCTTTTTTTCTTGATGAGTCTGGTTAAAGGCTTGTGAATTTTATTTATCTTTTCAAAGAACCAGTTCCTGGATTTATTCATTTTTTTTGACTTGTAGTTTTATTCTCTAAGTCATTTAATTCTGCTCTGATCTTGATTATTTTCCTCCTTTTACTTGCCCTGGGCTTTGTTTGTTGTTTCTCCTCTACTTCTTGTAGTTTTATGGTTAGGTTGTTTGTATAAGCTTCTTCTATCCTTTTTAGGTAGACCTTTTTAGGTATTGGTGTGAGCTTCCTCCTGAGGACTGTCTTCGCTGTGTCCCATAGGTTTTGGGCTGTTGTATATTCATTTTCATTTGTTTCCAGAAACTTTTTGATTCCTTCTTTAATCTAATTGTTAACCCATTCATTACTTAATAGAATGTTATTCAGCCTCCATGAATTAGAATGTTTTTGGTTTTTTCCCTTAAGGTTTGTTTCCAGTTTCAAGCCATTGTGATTTGAGATGTTTGGTATGATTTCTGTGAAACCCCTGCAAGGCAAGAGCTGCCCAGTGGCTCCAGCCTCTCCCTCCCCTTTTCCCTCTACACAGGGCCGCTGCCAAAACTGCTTAAGGGACCTGCTCACTCTCCTCCCCTCTTTGGAATCCTAGCAAAAGCCTAATGTGTATTATTAGCATTACTGAAACTAGGAAAGGAGGAAGCTTAGAGACCTAGTTAAAGAAAAGTGCAATCGCTCCGCAGGGGACCTCTGCAGGGATGAAGGGATTCCGGGACCCCTGGAGTCCACAAGTGCAGGGCCAGAACCCCTGGTCTGGCGGAAAAGACTGTTGACCCAAGATATTAGGGCAACCTGACAGCCGGGAGACAGGCCAATTAAGGCCTCAAGACCACCTCAGACCCCCACCCTGATAATCAATCACTAACTACCATCTTATCTTCTGTGCCCGGGCTCGCTTGTTCTGCTATAAAAAGCCCTAGCTGTAAGCGACAGCGCGCGCCTCATGAGATCGAGGTCGCCCCTGCGCAGGTCTGTTGTTTGGCCAATAAACTTTTGTGTTTGGTGACCCGAAAAATCTCTGGCGTTTGGTTTGTGCTTGTGCACAACAATTTCAATTTCTGGAGGCTTGCCTTTTGTCCTGCCATGTGGTCTATCTTTGAGAATGTTCCATGTGCTTTTGAAAACAAGGTGTACTTTGCTTCTTTGGGGTAAAAAGTTCTGTATTTATCAGTTAGGTCCATTTCACCTAGAGTATAATTTAATGTCACAATATATTTAGTGACCTTTTGCTTGGAAGATCTATCCATTGTTGATAATGGGGTACTAAAATCCCCTAATATTAGTGTGTAGCTGTTGATATCCTTCTTGAAGTCCTCCAAGATTTTTCTTATATATTTTGGTTCTCCTATGTTGGATGCATATATGTTTATAAGGGTTATATATTCTTGATGTATTGTTCTCTTATTACGAAATGCCCTTCTTTGCCTCTTTATATGGCCTTCATTATAAAATATATTTTGTCTGAAATAAGCATTACTACCCCAACCTTTTTTTCATGTCCATTTGCTTGAAATATATTTTTCCTTCCCTTCACTTTCAGTCTGTGTCAATCTTTTGTTCTGATATGAGTCTCTTGAAGATGGCATATATGTGGGTCATGTTTTCTTATCCATTCAGCTACCCTAAGTCTTTTGATTGGTGCATTTAATCTGTTTACATTTAAGGTTATTATTGACAAACTCTTCTTCATTGACAGTTTTCCCCTTTGTACCTGTGTTCTTCTCTGTTTCTTCACCTTTTTAAAGCAGACCCTTTTAGGATCTCTTGCAATGCTAGTCTGGTGGAGATGTATTCTTTTAGTCTCTTTTGTCTAGAAAAGTCTATTTTTCTCCTTTGCTTTTGAATGAGAGCCTTGCTGGGTAGAATAGTCTTAGTTGCAGGCCTTTATTTTTCATGATTTGGAATATTTTTTGCCATTCCCTTATGGCTCGTAGTGTTTCTGTTGAGTAATCATTTGATAACCTTTTTGGAGCCCCCTTGTATATTATTAGCTGATTCTCTCTTGATGCTTTTAGGATTCTCTCCTTGTCTTTGAAATTTGCCATTTTAATTATGATGTGTCTTAGAGTGGGTCTGTTTGGATTCATCTTTATTGGGATCCACTGTGCTTGCTGAAAATGAGTGACATTTTCACTCATCAAGTTAGGAAAGTTTTCTGTTATTACTTTTTCAAACAGGTTTTCTATCTCTTGTTTCCCTTCTCCTTCTGATATCCTTATGATACAGATATTATTGTGCTTCATGTTGTCCTGCAGCTCTCTTAAAACCTCTTCTTTCTTTTTCAGTCTATTTTCATTTTGTTTTATTGTTTGGAATATTTTTCTACATTGTCCTTCAGCTTGCTGATCCAGTCCTCTGCTTCCTCTAGCCTGCTGTTGACTCCTTTACCATACTTTTCAATTCAGAAATTGTATTCTCCATTTCCTCCTAGTTCTTATTGATATTTCCTATATCCCTTTTCATGCTGATGTAGTTTTCAATAAGTTCCTTGTAGCTTTCCTGGAGTTCTTTGTAATTCCTTTAGAGTTGTTTGTAGTGTTCTTTGAGATTGCTGAGCTCATTGAGCTTCTCTATCATCATTATTTTGAATTCTATATCTGATAGTTTGCTTGCTTCTATTTCATTTAACAATTTTTCTGGAGATCCCTTCTTTCCTTTCTGTTATGGGCTGTTTCTTTTTCTTTCCCTTTTTAGGTATCTCTTCTTTTTTGCTTTTGCTTTTGCTTTTTTAATTGTTTTTTTCTTTTTTTCTGTCTTTGTGGTGTGACCTTCTGTCTTGTAGAGGTGTACTTTCTTTACTTCCTGGATTCACCTCTGTTGATGTCAGAGCATTCCATAGGCTGGTCCTAGTCAGCCTGTTGGAGCCAACCAGATATCCACTATCTTTGTTTGTGCCCTTCAGCTTTTAATCCATTGAGCTGTGCTCAGCTATCAGGTGTAGGTGCCACTGGGTGGGACCGATTAGTTCAGTTGTAAACCTATCTGTGATCAGTGGTCCCCTTAGGCACTTCTGAGCAGGGATAATTACTTTAATTGTAATCCAATCAATCTGTGATCAGCCACCTGGCTCAGGTGCTGCTGTGCAGAACAGATTGTTTCAGTTGTAATCCTATGAATCTGTAATCAGTGGTCACCTTAAGTACCACTGGGCAGGGTGAATTAATTCATTTTTAATCCAATAAATCTATGATCAGCATCCAGGTTCAGATGCTACTGGGCAGGACAATTGATTCAGCTGCTCAGTGAATCTGTGATCAGCTGCTAGGTCCAGGCGCCACTGGAAGAGATAGACCAACTCAGCTGCAATTCAATGAATCTGTGACCAGCTGCCAGGTTCAAAAACCACTGGGTGGGACAGACCAACTCATCTAGAAATCAATGACTGTAATCAGCTAACAGGCTCAAACTCTGCTGGGAAGGATAGATTGATTCAGTTCTATATCAATGAACCTGTGATAAGCCTCCAGGCCCAGGAGCCTCTGGGTGATGCAGACAGATTCAGGTGCAAGCCATTGAATCTGTGATCAACTGCCAGGCTCAGACACTGCAGGGTGGGACAGATTGACTGATTTGTAAATCATTGAATTGTGATCAGGAGCCTGGCTCAGGCACCACTGGGTTGGACAGATTGATTCCAGTGGGTGGGGCTTAGAGGGAAGCTTCTTGGGGCAGTGTGGTTCTCCTGCATGTGGGTCATGAGTCAGCACTAGGACCCCCACAGCTGCTCCCTCACTTCTCTCCTCCAAGCCACCACTGCAAACTCTTCCCAGGCATCTTCAGTCCCTCTGCCTGCCCTCCACTGGAGCCCAGGGTAAGTGGGTGCCAATGTATTTTGTTTGTGGTCACCTTAGTATTTCTCTGTCTCCAGCAATCTCAGGCTAGTCAACCCTGAGTCTTTCTGCCCTTCTCAGCTGAATACTGTTTTACTCTCCACTGGTATTGGTGTAGGCTGGGAAACCCAGCTGAGGGACCAGAACCCACCCTTCTCAGGTGAGGCCCCTGGCTCCATTCCTTTGGCTGCTGCCTCTGGTGGGAGCCCAACCAGACCTCTTGTGTTTCTGCAATTCCTACCAGTCTCATTGAGATGAAAACTGCCTCTTCTGTTCTGTCAGTAGTTATAAGACTTCTAACCAGCTGGTGTTCCATTGGTTATTCCAAATTTTTTCCCAATTAAGCTGTAATTCCAGATTGGTCCTGGGAGGAGATTGGCATAGGTCCACTTAATCCACCACCCTGTTGGATCAGCCCTCTATCTATTCTTAATTCCCCAGTAGAAAATGGTATTTAATTGAAGATAAAAATAAATACAAATATATAGGTAAAGACATGGATAACAAATTTTTCATGTAGTCAGTGAAAATGACTAGGGGCCCTAAAGAAAATTTAAATTTTATTTAATGCATAAAAAATCAATGATCTAGGTACCTATTCATTATTGCAATTTAAGTTACCCTATGGGACACTCAAACAAAAGAAGTTGACTGTGTTAAAATGGTACCATTGTAGGTTATCAACTTGTATTTTTAAGAAGTTAACAAAAATATATTGTTTATTGTCATGAAACACAACAAGCAACATTTATCGTCTAAAATTTAATTTAACTTGAATGTTAATTCCTTTCCATATTCCACAGGGATTTATAGAGTATTTTTCGTAAGTCACTTTACAGAGTTTATGCATGAGAAAATGATATGCTACAGTACTAAAGTAATTTTCTAGTAGACAGTTTTAGTATATTCTTCTTATATCCAATATTTTACATATAATTACAATTCTGTGCTCCTAAATTTTGCCTTAGTTTAGCACAGATATGATGGCTCTAATATTTTCCTATCAAGATAATCAATTCAGTTAGTAATACCACAACTACCATCAACAAATATACTTTCTACTTACATGCCATTATCTTATTAGGAAGAATGAGATTAGTGGATCTAAATTTAACAATGATTAAATTTGAATTTGCTATTACAGGAGTTTGGCAGCCTTAGGGACAAGACTAATTTTAGAAAGACCTGAATTATAACAGTAGACAAACCAGTTTTGAAATTCATTAACAATTGTGTTTTATTTAAGAAGTTGTTTAAATTTATAAAACATTTATTGAGAATAGGCATTGTGCTAGGCTTTGAAAATACAGTTGTAGTAACTTGAACTTAGAAAAGGGAAAGGCAAAGAAACCATGAGAATTCAGTGATATAATGTAACAAAAAACCTCAGAAATAAATTATTGTCTGGGCATGGGATTGGCTTCACAATTTTTCAGTTTTAAAAATTTTTTAAATTATTTTTAAAGTTTTTATTTATTTATTTTTATAGAGAGGGGAAAGGAGGGAGAAATGGAGAGAGAGAAATATTAATGTGTGGTTGCCTCTCACATGCCCCCATCTGGAGACCTGGCCTGCAACAAAGGCATGTGCCCTGACTGGGAATTGAACTGGTGACCCTTTGGTTTGCAAGCTGGTGCTCAATCCACTGAGCCCCACCAGCTAGGACTACTTTTTATTTTTTAAAAGGGTCATACCAAGGACTGTTTCAGGGAGATGAAATAGGTGTACACAGTTATGATGGTATAAAAAGAACATGCACATTCAAGGAACTGTAATTTTATAATGATGGAGGAACAGTACAATGAGATAGGAATGTCAGGGGGAAAGTAAAAATCATTCTTTGCTGAAGAGACTTATGAAAGGAATATCACTAAAGAATGTGTTGCAGTAGAGTTTGAGGCAAGCTATTTAGAAAGACAATGCAACAAGATACAAAATAAACTGAAGGGTAAATAAGCTTGGGGTCAAAAGATATCATGTAAGGAAGCTCTCAGAAAACTCTTTGACAAGTAAGCAATAATCTAAAAAGTGAGAAATCAAACAATTTTCAAAATACTAAGAAAACTTGTGGCTGATCAGATACGGTGGGCAAAAAACTTACAGTGAGTTCCAGCTATTTTCTTTAGGTAACCAGGAGACTGTTGATGCTAATGACTGAGGTTTGTGGATGCAGATGGAGGGATGCATTAGAGAGAGCATATTCTTATGTTATTGGTCATTTTAACTCTAGGGGCCAGTAACACATTATATTGAAAGGTTTAATAAATATAAATATATAGAGATAAGATCATGAGAGGGACTTGGGGTCAAAAATGAATATATATAATATAATATATTATATATATTATATATATATAATAAATAAAACATGTATGTTTATAGGAATAGTTTAACAGGATACGATGGGCAAGAACTAAACCTTGTGAAGATCAACCTTAAAGAGCAGAATTATAAATGCCTTGAAAGAGAATGAGAAGCATTCAGAGAGGAATGAGAGAAGCCTGGGGTTGGGGGGAGACAAAATGAATGATATATGAACTTTTTAAAACAGTAGAACTTTTCTTCCACTTATTTATTAATTCAGCATATGAACATTTTACAAGCATTGGCCATATCCTTGGGATATAGTTGTATACAGAACAAGCATGGTCCTAATCCTCATGGAGGATTTAATGGAAAGGAACAAAATAGGTTTCTTTTTTTAAATAATAACAATAAAGTTTGGTTCCCCAGCCATGGCACGTAATCAGGTTGCAAGATAGGTCTCCAGCCAGGTCCATAGCTAAAGGCAGGTGAAAGGCAACCATACCTTGATGTCTCTCTCCCTCTCTGGCTCTCTCCCTTCCCTTCTCTCTGAAAATAATAAATAAAATCTTTAAAAAAATAAAGTAATAATAATAAAGAACAAAGTGCAATATGAGCTTATAAGCTGAATCTCTGACCTACCTTGGGGAGAGATAAGAAAGGTTTTCCAGAGAATGAAAGTCTTATTCAGGTCAAAAAACATGAATAATGACTAACCCAACAATAAAGAGAGAAATTTCACTTCAGAAATACTGAACAGCCCAGAGGTGAGGGAGATAGTGGCATGTTTAGGAAAACTAAATTTCTCTCCCTACTTGACTTATGAAGAGTAACTGATGCTGATGACAGTTTTCTTCTTGAAACATTATCTCTCATAGCTTCTCTGATACCATACACTTCTCATTTTCCTTCTAACTCTCTTGCAGTGTTATTTGCAATCATTTTTGTCATGTTACTCTTTTTATACACAACCTTTAAACCATTCTTTACCATATAACATCTGCATAATCTCACATATCCCCAAAAGCTTTCATTTTCATCTTCATCATAATTATATGTACAACCCTCCCATATAATTATCTCTATCTAGACTTTGCTTTTGAGCTCCAGACACAATCATGCAGCTACCATCTTGGCATCTCCCTTAGGTTATCCATCATCTTAAGTGGTACATATACAAAATGAATTGATATTTTGTGCTAAATATGGTTCACAGTTACTACTCTTCATCTTAGCAGAGATCCAGCCATTCAACCAGACTTGCATCCCAGATATATGGCAAACATTCTTGAATCTACTAATTTTTAAAATTTATATTCAAGTTTAGTAGGGTAACATAATAAAAAGCACTTAAAATATTTATCCATGTTTTTCTTTTCTTCTACTCCAGGTAAAACTTTTTTTACTTTATCCTTGGAAATTTTTATTTCAGGACTGAAAGAAGAATTTGATATACAATGATGGCTTTCTCTCTTTTGTAGTATCCTAACTATAGTCTTCTCATAAAGAGAGTCCAGCTCTGTGAGGAGAAAGAGAACACTACCAAAGAGGTGACCCATTTGAGAGTAGGTGGTTTATACTGGTCCTGTGTGTGGAGTGAGGATTTAGGAAGGAGATGGGACCCTGTGTATGGTACAAAAACAAGGTGGAACTCTGAACTTGGAAAATGGCTTTGATAATTGTGATACAAATTATTTCTGAACATGTGTGTTTTGTTTACACGTGTTCTACAAATTTAAGCACACAAGAAGTAGCTTTTTCTATATTGTCAGAACACACACACTCACACCCACACACACACACACCCACCCACACATACCCACACAGCTACTTATTGACAGGTTGTGTCAAGGTCCAAGAGATTATGTTGTAGCTCTGAGAGTGGAGAAGGAGACTCTCGTCTCAAGTCCTTTGTCATCTGTTTTCACATCATCATTAGGTTTCATTTTTTCAACTTATTTTCTTTAAGGTTCTGTAAAATAGGGATATATGTGCACCTATATGTGCCAATAAATTAGTGTCTTATTCTAGAGACACTCTTGAAAGTATCATCCACTAAAGTGAGTTATTGTGATATATTAATTTTGTGAGACTCGTCTGCAATATGAATAGGCCTAGATGAATATATTTAGTTATGGGCATTTAACCCAAGGGAATCTAGGTTATAAAAATATTTCTATCTTCTTATTTAAAGGTCCATACATAATCAGTTTGAAATATACTTATATTCCCCTAGTAACCGAGTGACCAGCCATCTGTCATTGAACATAGTTCTGCAATAGCTAATAAGCTAATGCTGATATAGAAGGATGTGCATATTTAAAGCTCATTTAATTGATATATTATTTCTACTTGAGAGTTTTGAGAAACTAGGAATCTAATTACATTATATATCTTTTCCTTCTTATTTAAAATTTGTATTTGAGCTCTAATAACCCAGACCTAGAATCAAGGAACTATCTTGATTGTTTCTGTCACTATGTGACCTAGAGTAAGTCACCTAATTATGTGAATTTCATTTTGTTTTTCTATTAAGTAGTAGATGATCTCAGGGACCTCTATAAGTTTTACCATTTTATGATGTAATCTATTTTTATATATATTTACATGTATGTAGATATATATTTACAGTTATATATAAGTCAATTATATCATATATATTTAATCTAATTGCTTCATTCTGGTATGGCATATATAAGAAATATAAGGTCTATTTTCAGGAAAATCAAAGATGTTTGAAATAAACGTGAATGGTGTAGCACAACTGCTTGGGCATCATACTGTAAAGCAAAAGATCATTGGTTCGATTTCCTGTCCCGACACATTCCTGGGTTGTCGACCCTGTCCCTGGTAGGGATGTGTACAAGGTGATCTATATTTTTCTCACACGTCAGTGTTACTCACCCTCTCTTTCTTCTCCCATCCCCTCTCTTAAGAATAAATAATAAATAAAATCTTTCTTAAAAGATGTTTAATATAAGGATAATATAACTATTTACTAACTTTTCCTCTATACATGTCAGGACATTTATATGAAGGGAAGGCTTTTTTCAAACATCTGGGTCATTATTGTTCTAGTTAGCTATTGCTAAATTACAAAATATCCCCAAATTAGAGGTTTAGGATAACAATAATCATTTATTGTTCCCAGTAGCCCACAGGCTGGTTGTGCTTATCTCTGTCCCATGTGGCTACAGCTAGAGCAATGTGACTAAGACTGGATGATCCACTTCCAAGGCTGCTTCCCATGTGGAGGGCAAACCAATGTTGGCTGTTGGTTGGGAATCTCAAGTTTAGACAGGAAGTTGGAGCCTGATTCTTCCCCATGTGGATCACTCCAGAAATTGCTTAGGTTTCCTTACAACATAATTGAGTTTGAAGGGTGAGTATTCCAAAGGGAGCATCTTGAGAATCCAGCATTCTAAGAGGCCCAAGCAGAAGATTTTAAAGGTTTCTCGTGATCTAGAATCCCAAGCCTCAGAAAGTCACGTTCGCTGCATTCTTTTGGTGAATTAAGACACAAAAGTCATCCATATTCAAGGGGGGATTCCAACTCCTCTCTTTGGGAAAAGTATTCTTTAAACAAAAAAATTGTCCTCATTTTTAATTTACTGCAAATTGTCTTCCTTAATATTCTTTACTAAGAAGTTGCCAGCTGAGGACTTTTTTCTAAGGTGGACTTCATGATAATGTAATCAGGTTTCTATCTTTCTGTTTCCGCCGTACCAAGATAGGTATTATATTGTAAGTTGAAATGATGCATTTAAAATTGGAATGATATTTATCAAGAGAATTATAGAAACACAGGAAAATCATTTACCTACCTAAACCTGGAGAACTTCAGAGGAAAAGTAACAGTTAACTAATTATTTAAGTGGGTTTCAGGCTTACCATATACCCATGCACAAGTGTACATTCTAAACCGCATACAACTGCTCTTAAAGGCCCTGCACTGTCAGGTATGAAAGGGAAAAAATTATCATAGGCACTGAAAACAACATTTCAAAGTCATGGAATTATAAAAAGAATTAGTGAATACCAGAGGAACCTGAGAATTTCTGTATGGCTATAGACAACATTGAATAGATTAACCATATTAATGGGGAACAGGTATCAAAACACTAGCTGAAGCACTGTATCAAAGAATTATTTTAATGTTAATAAATATTAAAAAATATTTTCTCTTTACCTTTCACCCATTCAGTCAGGTATTAAGGTTAGTGCTTTCGTGTTTCCAAGAAAGTTCATACCAGGGAGAAAGCAGAAGTAGCTAGCTGCGTTAGTGAAAGAAACAGCTTCTTTGCAGGGGGTAGGGGTAGAAGAATATACACTAAATAATGGTAAATCTAAAAGAAGGTGCAAATAGTGCTGCTATGAACATAGGGGTACATAAGTTCTTATGAATTGGTGTTTCAGGATTCTTCGGGTATAGTCCTAGTAGTGGAATTGCTGGATCAAAAGGCAGTTTCACTTTTAGTTTTTTAAGGAAACGCCATACTGTTTTCCATAGTGGCTACACCAGTCTGCATTCCCACCAACAGTACACCAGGGTCCCCTTTGCCCCATTTCCCACCAACAATTGTTGTTTGTTGATTTGTTGATGATTGCCATTCTGACAGGTGTGAGATGGTATCTTATTGTGGTTTTAATTTGCATCTCTCTGATGCCTAGTGATGTTGAGCATTCTTTCATATGCCTCTGGGCCCTTTGTATGTCTTCCTCAGTGAATAGCCAAGTGCCGGAAACAGCCTAAGTGCCCATCAGTGGATGATTGGATCAAAAAACTTTGGTGCATTTACACAATAGAATACTACACAGCAGAAAGAAAGAAGGAACTCCTAACCTTTGCAACAACATGGATGGAGCTAGAAAGTATTGTGCTTAGTGAAATAAGCCAGTCAGTGAAGGACAAATACCATGTGATCTCACCCATTACAGGACAATAATGAACAACAACAACAAAAAAAAAACAAAAAAAACAAGCAAAACAGAACCAGATACATGAATACAGTGAATAGGCCTTCAGTGGGCAGGGGGAAGGGGAGCGGGGGAGTGGGGAGGAAGAGGCAAGGAAGGGGAGCAGTTTAGACAAGAACCTAGTATGGAGGAATCATGGACATGGACAACAGGTGGGATTGACTTTGTGGGGGAATGGGTGGGTGGGAAAGAGGACAGAGGGGAGCCAAAAGGGGATGGATGTAATACAACAACAATAAAATTAAGTTAAAAAATAACAAAAATGTAAATGTACAGCAATCTCAGTGTATTGAATCTTCAAATAAAATTGGGAGGATTAACATCTTTAACAAAATTTTGAAAAATAAAAGAAGGTGCAGAGGAAGAAGCTTTTAATGTAAATAATTGTTTGCTTTTTCACAATAAACTTCAGTGTCACATAGCACTGCCCAATTATTTTCACCTACATTATTCATTAGTCTTATTTTAAGTAGACTCAAACCCAGAGAGAAGAAGTAATTGTTACTCCCATTTTCTCTACTTTTAGTCAGCTTATGGAAATGCTGCTGATTCCGTTGTGCACTTTAACTAAAATAGTCCTGCTGAGAAAGGCACTTTGTGGATGGGAATTTCATCTTTCATGCAGACCCCAGACACACTGTATAAATAATGCATAAAGAATCCTCCTGCCTGGATAGGACGATCTTTCACCTGTGAGGGTGCCTCTCCAGGAAGCCATTGCCACTTCACTTGTAGTCATGCTCTTCTAATTCTTAGAAAGGTTAGCACAGTTTTATCTTTAATAGTCACTTGATCATTGTAGAGATTAAGAAGTCTTGTTGAAGACATTAGTCAAGAAAGTTGCAGAATACATTGTGAGGTCTTCACATCCTCTGAGACTGTGCAGGAGCACATTAGTGGGTGTTTTCATGCTGCTATCTCTAAATTACATGCAGGAATTGAAAGGGTATGTTTATTAGATATGAGCCCATTGGTTTTTAATTAAATTTAGAGAGCTGTAAAAAAAAAAAAAAAACAGAAACACTATACATGAATCTTTTTAGCTTTTGCTGACAGTATGAATTTATCATTCTCCCCATGACATTCTTCATAAGGACGTCACACTGTTTTCTCAAGTCTCTGTGATAATCAGGGGGACAAGTGACTTGCCATAGAAGGCAGAGCTCCTGAATCAATGTCTGATTGTATTTTAGATCTAGAATATAGGCACAATACATAGTGGATATTTTGGACATTGTTTCAGATAGTTGGTATTACAATAAATAAAATATAGTGGAAGAAATAATAAACTGTGTCACTGAAATGCACACCTTAATGAAAATCACCAGGACTCTTCTTACTGTCATTGAACTTTAATGTGTTTCATTTCCCAAGGTGCACCAACGCTTTAATGATTATCTTATAAATAAAATAGGCAAACTCCAACCTGGGCAACAAACCTAGTACTTTACCTGTTGTAAATACAGTTGTTTTGGAACACAACCATGTATTTTCTACAGCTGCTTTTATGCTAAAATAGCAGAATTGAATAGCTACAATGGAGACCAGACAGGCAGCAAATTCTAAAATATGTTATCTCTGGCCTTTAACAGAAAATGTTTGCCAATTCTTGCAAAGATACTAGTAATGGAATAAGTAGTTTGTTCTAGGTACATGAATTTTAAATAGAATTTAAGTTTGACACTTCCCACAGTTCATTTAAATTTATCTTGTTAGTGTATATTTCTCTAATATCTTAAAACTTTTCATCTAGACCTTTGTATAAATATTCATGTTCCTGTCATCTTCAGCAAAGCATAATCAAAAGGATTTAGATTTCACCTGATATATATTTTTAAAATATCACTTGTTTTGTTTACTATTAATTGCAATATTTGTTTGGTGCTAGAGGTATTAGGGTACTGGAGTAAGGGATCACTTATCCTAGAAAAGGGTAGACATTTGCTTTCAAAAAAGTGAATAAAATCCCCTGATATTAGCTGAGGTTTTGCTCACTTGATTCCTTACACTAAAGGTAAAGTGAAGGACATAGAATCTGGTTTCACTCTAAGGCTGTATTTCTGCAAAACTGGATTTTATAATGAAAGATTGAAGTAGATATTTCCCAGGTGGTTTTCTAACCGTTCAGGAAATTATTTCATCATTGCTATTCCTATCCTTATCCTTACATTTGTCATTGGCATCCCAAACATTGCCTGTGAGTTCTACATCACTGGAGCAATGAAGATAAGGTGCCTCTTCGTCAGCTTGAACCTGTTTGCAATCCCACAAGGTTGGAGGCAGACATATCTGTTGCCATTAAAACAAAAAGTGTTAGGATATTTTGCAAAGGATTAAATCTTAGAAAACCTTAACTAGATAATAAAGCAATGTTTTATTTATATGAAAACAGTGAATTGTCTTCTTTTAAGAACACTACAGGCTCATGCATAGTAAAAATTATAATGATAAGATGCAATAAATTTCTTGTGTAGTTTGGGTAGTTTTGACAAAGTCTTTTGAAATGGTATTTTATATATTAAATTATAAATGAGGCAAAATTCAAAAAAAAAAAGAAAGAAAATTATAAAATAAAAATCTTAGTCATTGGCTCTGGCTGGTTTGATTCCCCAGCCAGGGCACATAACAAGGTTGCAAACCAGGTCTCCAGCCAGGTCTGTAGCTGGAGGCAGGTGGAAGGCAACCATACATTAGTGTTTCTTTCCCTCTCTGCCTCTCTACCTGCCCCTCTCTCTAAAAATAATAAATAAAATCTTTACATATATCTTAGTCATTGATCTTTCTTCCCCAAAATGAGTTATACAGTATTTTGGCAAAAATGTATTACTGTTGCTAAATTATATGGCTATAAAATAATCTTTCACTGAGGGAGATATAAATCTGATAAAATTATTTTTTAATTATAGACTCTTCAGACATAATGAGAAGATGATAAAGGTGTGTACCTCACATTATACCTGTGAGTAAAATACTTGTAAATCAAGTAGTAAAATGATCCCTGGTACTTAAACAGCTTCAAATAATAATATGCATAATTATTTTTATTTCTGTTGTCAGCGTATCAAAGTGTTCATTGGAAATAATTAACAATAGGAATAATTTAACATTTTAGGTAACATTTGCAATTAAAATTGAATAAGAAATTTTACTTTATGAGATTTTCAGTAATAGAATATTGAAAAGTAGCATCTAAATATTTAAGTAACATTACATAATTCATTAATCTATGCATACATAAAGGACAAAATAATAATTGAACTTTGCTAGTGCTTTAAAGTTGTTAAGAAGATCAATTATACAAACACTTTTTTAAATATTTTTTCATTGTTATTCTAATTGTCCCCAATTTTTCCCCCTTTCTCTCCTCCACCCAGCCCACCCCCACTCCCATAACCAATTCCCACACCAGTGTCCTACCTAGTCCATGTGTCATTTATATGGTTTTTGACTAGTCCCTTCCCCTTCTTTTCACCATTATCCCCCTCTCCCGCCGTTTCTTGTTACTGTCAGTCTGTTTCATGTTTCCATGCCTATAGTTCTATTTTGTTCATTATATTCCTCTTATAGGTAAGATCATATGGTATTTGTCTTACACCGACTGGCTTATTTCACTCAGCATTATACTCTCCAGTTTCATCCATGCTATAGGAAAAGATAGGAGTTTCTACTTTCTTTCTTTCTTTTGTGTAGTATTCCATAGTGTGAATGTACCAGTTTTTTTATCCATTCATTTACTAATGAACACTTAGGCTGTTTCAGGCAATTGGCTATTGTAAATAGTGCTGCTCGGAACATAGGTGTACATAAATTCTTCAGAAGTGGTGATTCAGGATTCTTAGGGTATAATCACAGCAGTAGAATTGCTGGGTCAAAAGGTAGGTCCAGTTTTAGTTTTTTGAGGAAATTCCATAGTGTTTTCCATAGTGGCTGCACCAGTCTACGTTCCCACCAACAATGCACAAAGGTTCCCTATTTTCCATGTCCTCACCAGCACTTGTTTAGTTTTATTGATGATGGCTATTCTGAATGGTATGACATAATATCTTACTGTGGCTTTAATCGCATCTTTGTGATGGCTAGTGATGCTAAGTATCTTTTCATATGTCTATGGGTCCTCTGTATGTCCTCCTTGGAGAAGTGTCTATTCAGGTGTTTTTGTTTTTTTATTTATTGTTTCTTTCTTCAGGCTTATATCTACATTATATTACTTTTAAGTATATTTTATTGAATATGTTATTACAGTTGTCCCAATTTTCCCCCTTTGCACCTCTTCCACCCACTACCCCTCATTCCCTCTGGCAATGGCTCCCTTAGTTCGTGTCCATGTGTCATGAACATAAGTCCTTTGGTTTCTCCATTTCCCCTGTTATTCTTAACATCCCCTTGTCTATTCTATAACCACCAATGTATACTTCTTTTCATCTCTTTTCACATCCAGACAATTCACCATTTAATTATTGCCTTCTAGCTGTTGGCCTCTCAGATCATATTAATATAGTTTTAATTATTTCAAAATGCTTAGTTAATTCTTTTGTTTAAAGAATTACTTTTTTTAAGTAGTATCAGCTGCAATATTACCAAACACATGCACCAAATACATTTACACACATACATATTTTTACAAATATTACACTAGAAAAGATAGTTCTACTTCTTTAACAGTGTCTAATAATATCATTTAATTAATTGCTTTCAAAAATTTCTATTAGAAATATTTTGATTTGGTTTCTTTTATTTCTTGTCCCTGAAAAAAAAATCTCATTTCATAATTATCTTTTCCAGGTCCTACTTACATTTGCTTGGTTATAGGCAGACCTCTCTTGAGCTAAATAAATAAAATTAACTCAATTTTCATTCCCAAAATATGTAGTCTTCTTTATTCTTTAAATCTTCAGTGTTCAATATGTTAGCCACTTAAAATGTGGCTAGTTAAAATGATGATATACTATAAAATACATACTGAATTTTTGAAGTTAATATGAAAAATTGAAAATATGTCAATAACGTATATAATTAATACATGTTAAATGATATTTTAGAGATATTGTGGTAAGTTAAGCATTTTTTCTTTTTCTTTTTATTCTTTCAAACTTATTTTACTCTGAAATGCTGTTTTTGTGAAATATATCACAGAAATTATGTATTTCAGAACTCATTTTCATGAAAGCTGTCCTAGAGACAGTGCCAAATTCATGGTAAAAAATAAATTTGGTGTAATGCAACAATAAATTAATTAAAAAATAAATTTGGTTTCTGGGCCAGATCTCACCCTCTTCAATAATATAACTCAACTTTATTTTAAGCTACTGACACTAAAATGTATTCTTTTTGGAGTTTCCCATCTTATTAGTAGGTTGACTTTTTTTTTTAATGGCACTTCCAGTGCTCAGCTGGTCCCCACAGGTTAGAAATTATGATATCTACTAATTTGAGGTTAAGAATATCCTTAGGACTGAAATAATTTCCTAGAATAGCATCCTAGCTACTTTTTTAAATTGAGGTTGACTTCCTATGTGGTCCTAAACTAACAACTAAACTATTTAAGAGTCTGTTGAGGTAGTGATTAGGTATGTTCACATTTAAATAATGGAGTTTGCTATAGCATTAATACATTTCCCCAAGTATCCCCAGTTTGGGAGTCTTTGTTGCTAGAAATATCTATTTCCATTATCTATTTGAAAGGAATCTCATCTAATTTAAACAGTAATATGAGAGTACTATATATATTGCCTATGTACATATATGAATCTTAGTTTAGTAACTGTTAACTTCCATCCTAAATTAGTCTTCACTCTCAGCATCTTTCCTTTCTTTCTTTTTTTTTTTTTTAAAGATGTTAATTCATTATTTTTAGAGAGAAGGGCAGGAAGGGAGGAAGAAAGGGAGAGAAACATGAATGTATGGTTGTCTTTCACCTGCCTTCAGCTATAGACCTGGCTGGAGACCTGGCTTGCAACCTGGTTATGTGCCCTGACTGGGGATTGAACCAGCAACTTTTAAGTTCACAGGCCAGCTGCCTACCTACTGAGCCACCAACTAGGGCTTCAGCATCCTTTCTAACCTAAAGATTGACTAATTTCTCAACACACCAACTACAATTGGTTGATATTTAAAACATAAATTGCTAATAAAATCTATATTATACATTCACAGTCACACATTTTGTAACAGCAAATAAAAAAGGTAGCATGTATTTCATCTAATATGCATCCACATTTTCTTACCTTTTTTCCTTTAACTGCATTCAATTTTTTTAAGAGTTATTGCAAGTAATTTAATTTCTCCAACTTAGAAAATAATTCCAACCTAAGAAAACTTAACCTACAGTAATGCAGATACAATAAAAATACAAAATGACGTTACTTAGTAAAATATAACAAGATTATTTTATTATTTTATGATTTCTTAAAATATTTTATTTATTATTTTTAGAGAGGGGGAAGGGAAAGAGGCAGAGAGGGAGAGAAACATCAATGTATTGTTGCCTTTCACCTGCTTTTAGCTATGGAGCGGGCTGGAGACCTGGCTTGCAACCTGGTTATGTTGCCCTGGCTGGGGAATCGAACCTGTGACCTTTGGGTTCGCAGGCTGGCGCCTTACCCACTATGCTGCCAGCCAGGGCCCCCTATGACTTTTGATCAGTATATTTAATCCATTTACTTGGAAGGTTATTATTGATAGGTACTTACTTGTTGTCATTTTCCCCCTTGTACCTATGTTCTTCTCTGTCACTCTCTGTTTCTTCATCTTCTCAATGCAGACCTTTTAGCAACTCTGGCTTGTGGAGATGTAGTCTTTTAGCCTTTTTTTGTTTGGGAAACTCCTTATTTTACCTTCCATTTTGAATGAGAGCCTTGCTGGGTAGAGTAGTCTTGGTTGTAGGCCTTTGTTTTTCATTGCTTGAATTTTTTTTTGCCATTCCCTTCTGGCTTGTAGGGTTTCTGTTGAGAAATCAGCTGACAACTTTTGTGAAGCCCCCTTGTATGTTATTAGTTATTTGTTTCTTGCTGCTTTTAGAATTTTCTCTTTGTCTTTGAAATTTGCCATTTTAATTTTGATGTGTCTTAGATTGAATCTGTTTGGGTTCATCTTCATTGGGACCCTCTGTGCTTCTGCACTTGTGTGACTTTTTCTCTTCTCAAGTTCAGGAAGTTTTTTGTCATTACTTTTTCAAACAGGTTTTCTATCCCTTGATCCTCTTCTTTTCCTCCTGATATCCCTATGATATGGATATTATTACAGTTCATGTTGTCCTGCAGCTCTCTTAAAACCTCTTTATTCTTTTTCAGTCTTTTTTTTCATTCTGTTGCACTGTCTGGGAAATTTTTTCTACAGCTTGCTGATCCTATTCTGTGCTTCAGATAGCCTGCATTTGATTCCTTCTGTATTCCTCAATTCAAGAATTGTATTCTTCATGCTCGCTTTGGCATCACATATACTAAAATTGGAGTGATACAGAGATTAGCATGGCCCCTGCACAAGGACGACATGCAAATTCATGAAGCATTCCATATTTTTCCCAAATAAAAATAACAAATAAAATTTAAAGTAAATTGTATTCTTCATTTCCTCCTGGCTCTGATGGATAGTTTCTATGTCTTTTTTAATGCTGATGTAGTTCTTAATAAGTTCCTTGTATCTTCCCTGGAGTTCTTCATAGTTCCCATAGAGTAGTTTATCGTTTTCTTTGAGCTTGCTGAGCTCACTGAGGTTTTCTATAATCATTATTTTGAATTCCATGTCTGATAGTTTGCTTGCCTCTATTTTATTTAGCACCCTTTCTGGGGATTTCTCCTATCCTTTCGGTTGGGGGTTGTTTCTTTGTCTCCCCATTGTAGGTGACTCTTCTTGTTTATTTCTGATTCTTAGATTTATCTGTTTGACTTACTGTTTTTGTGTGTGACCTTTTGTGATAGGAAACTTTTGTGATTCAGCAATACACTCTCCTTTGTCCTCTAGACACAATGCCCTTGGGATGTCCTTTATGCCATTTACTTGAGCTGTTTGGTTGTACTTGGATTTTTGATGTGTTGCTTTTTGGTGAGTCCTTCCCTCATTAGCTGATTGAGGTTTACTTCACCCACCAAGTCTTGTTTACAGTTGTAGAGATGCACTTTTTTTTTTTTTTTTTACTTTCTATATCTTCCCCTGGTGACATCATATTGTGTCCCAGCCTGAGACTAGGCAGCCTGTTTGAGGGTACCAGAGACCCACTGTCTTTGTCTGTCTCCCTCAGTTGTTAATCCAATCAATCTGTGATCAGCCATCAGGTTTAGGCACCACCAGGTGGGACTGATTAATTTCCATGGGTGGGGCTATTGGTTCTGCTCAGGTTGCTTCCACTTGGAATAGAGTGGTCTGCCTATTGTATGGGCGATGGGTCAGCATTGGGACCTCGTGGGTTGCTCTCTCATTTTGGTCCTCAAAGCCACTGCCCCAAACTCTCCTTAAGCATCTCTAGTCCACTTTGCCCTCCCTCTGCAGGAGCCTAGGGTAAGTGGGGGCCAGTGTACTTTTGTGTGTGGTCCCTTTAAGAACCCTGTATCTCTAACTGTCTTTCTCAAGCTGGCTTTTTATCCTGGATGCTATTTTACTCTCAACTTGTTTCTGTAGGCTGGGAAGCCCAGCTGGGGGTTTAGAAATCATCCTTCTCAGGTAAAACCCCCAGATGCTGAGATATTTCTCTGTCCCTTCAGCTGCCACCCCTGGGAGCATACTCAGTTCTCTCACATCAGCACACTTTTTACTAGTGTAATGAAGAGACCTCTTTTGTTCTACCTGCAGCTATAATGCTTCTTTCCAGCTAGTGTTCTGTTGGTTATTCTAGATAATTTCTCTCCAATTAAGTTGTAATTCCAGATTGGTCCTAGGAGGAGATTGGTATAGTTCCACATATTCCTCTGCCATCTTGGTACTCTTGGCCATTTTTTAATTGGATTGTTTGTCTTTCTGGTGTTAAGTTGTATGAGTTTTCTATGTATTTTGGAGTTTAAACCCTTGTCCAATGTATCATTGGAAAATATATTATCCCATACAGTTGGTTCCCTTTTCATTTTGGTTATGATTTCTTTTGTGGTGCAGGAACTTTTTAGTTTCATGTAGTCTCATTTGTTTATTTTTTCCTTTATTTTCCCTACTCTAAGAGATATTTTGGCAAAAATATTGCTACATGGGATATCTGAAATTTTACTGTCCCATTTTTGCTCTAGGACTTTTATGGAGTCACAAAAAAGTCTTTTATCCATTTTGAGATTATTCTGGTATATGGTGGAAGTTGGTGATAAAGCTTCATCTTTTTTTTTTTTTTTTTTTTGCATGTACCAGTCCAGTTCCCTCAACATCATTTCTTGGAGAGGCAATTTTTATTCCATTGTATACTCACATCCCTTTTGTCAAATATTAATTGACCATAGAGACATGAATTTATTTCTGGGCTTTCTATTCTGTTCTATTGATCTCTTTGTCTGTTCTCATGCCAGTACCAGATTGTTTTGATTACAGTGGCTTTGTAATGAAGTTTGATACCACATATTTTGATCCCTCCAAATTTGTTCTTCTTTCTTATGATTGCTGAGGTTAATCAGGGTATTTTTTTTGGCTGCATATTATTTTTTGAAGTATTTGTTCTAGATCTGTAAAATATGCCATTGGTATTTTAATAGAAATTGCAATGAATCTATAGATTGCTTTGGGTAATATGGACATTTTAATGATGTTAATTCTTCAATCCATGAATGTGGTATATGTTTTCATTTATTTGTGTCCTTAATTCAGTGTTCTTTAGTTTCCAAATATAGGTCTTTTACCTCTTTGGTTAAATTTATTTGTAGGTACTTTATTATTATTATTATTATTATTATTCTTGCTATAGTAAATGAGATTTTCCCCCTCATTTCTTTTTCTGATAAATTCATTGTTGGTTTACAAAATGTCATTAATTTCTGAATATTAACTTGAATCTTACTGTTTTGCCAAACTCACTTATTAGGTCAAGTAGTGTTTTGGTGGAGACTAAATAGGATTTTCTATGTACACTGTGAAGTCATCTACAAATAATGACAGTTTTATTCTCTTCTTTCCAATTTGATTGCATTTTATTTATTTTTCTTATCTGATCACTGTGGCTAGAACTTTCAATACTATGTTCAATAAGAGTGGTGAAAGCAAACACCCTTGTCTTGCTCTTGATCCTAAGGGGAAACCTTCTAATTTTTTCCCATTGGGTATGATGTTGGTTGTAGGTGTCTCACATATGACTTTTATTATATTGAGGTATACTTCCTCTTTTCCCACTTTGCTGAGTGTTTTTATCATAAATTTGTGCTGGATTTTATCTAATGCTTTTTCAGTGTCTGTTGATATGATCATGTGATTTTTGTCCTTTATTTTGTTAATGTGGTGTATTATATTTATTGATTTGTCAATAATGTACCATCCTTCCATCCCTTGGATAAGTCTTACTTGAGCATGGTGTATGATCTTTTTAATGTATTTCTGGGTCAATTTTGTTAATATTTTGTTGAGGACTTTGGCATCTTTGTTCAACAGAAATATTGGCCTGTAGCCCTGGCTGGTAACACAGTGTATAAGGTGCAAGTCTGCGAACCCAAAGGTCGCTGGTTTGATTCCCCAGCCAGGGCACATGGCCAGGTTGCAAGCAGGGTCTCCATCCAAGTCTGTAGCTGGAGGCAGGCGAAAGGCAACCATATGTTAATGTGTCTCTTTCTCTCTGCCTCTCTCCCTTCCTCTCTCTGTGGAAATAATAAATAAAATTTTTTTAAAAAAGAAGAAATATTGGCCTATAGTTTCCTTTACTTGTGTCTTTCCCTGGTTTTGCAAGTAGGATGATCCTAGCCTCGTAAAAAGAATCTATGAGTCTTCCCTCTTAAGCTTTTTTGGGGTAGATTGAGAAGGATAGAGTTAGTCCTTCTTTAAATATTTGGTAAAATTCACCTGTGAAACCATTCAGTCCAGTGATTTTGTGTGCTGAGAGTTTATTATTACAGCCTCAGCTTGATTAGTTGTTATTGCTTTCTACTCCTTTATAATTCAGTTTTGGAATATTGCATGTTTCTAGAAACTTATCCATTTCACCCAGGTTGTCCAATTTCTTGGCATATACTGTTTCATAGTAACTTCTTACAATTCTTTGTATTTTTGTGGTATCAGTTGTAACTTCTACTCTTTCATTTCTGATTTTATTTATTTGAGTACTCTCTCTTTTTTTGATGAGTCTGATTAAAGGTTTGTAATTTTTTTATCTTTTCAAAGATCCAGCTCCTGGATTTATTGATCCTTTGAATTATGTTTTACTCTCTATGTCATCTATTTATGCTCTGATCTTGATTATTCCCTTCCTTCTACTCACTCTGGGCTTCGCTTGTTGTTGTTACTCCAGTTCTTGTAGATGTTGGGTTAGGTTGTTTAATTGAGGTTTTTCTGCCTTTTTAAGATAAGCCTGTATTGTTATAAACTTTCCTCTTTGGGCTGTCTTCACTGTGTCCCATAGATTTTGGTTGTTGTATGCTTATTTTAATGTTTTTCAGATACTTTAAAAAATTTCTTCCTTGATCTCATTGTTAATCCATTCATTATATAATAACAAGTTATTCAGTCTCCATGTATTTAAATGTTTTTGAATTTTTTCCTTTAGGTTGGTTTCCAGTTCCAAGCTTTTGTGATCCAAGAAGATGCTTGATATGATTTCAATTTTCTTGAATTTGTTGAGGCTTGTTTTGTGTCCTACAATGTGGTCTATATTTGAAATGTTGCATGTGCATTTGAACATAATGTATAATTTGCTTTTTTGGGATGAAAGATTCTGTATATATCAATTAAATCCATTTGATTTAGAATGTTGTTCAGTGCCAAAATGTCCTTGTTGATTCTTTGTTTGGAAGATCTACCTATTGTTAACAGTGGAGTGTTAGAATTCCTTATGCTGACTGTGTTGCTGTTTATATCTTTCTTAAAGTCCTCCAAGATTTTTCTTATATACTTAGGTACTCTTGTGCTGAGTGCATGTATATTTACAAGGGCTATATTGTTGGAGTACTTCCTTAAGTATTATGTAATGACTTTCTCTGCCTCGTTTTATACCTTTTTTTGAAGTTTATTTTGTTTGATGTAAGTGTTGCTACCCCAGCTTTTCTTTTGCACGTTTGTTTGCTTAGAATATTTGTTTTCATCCCTTCATTTTCAGCCTGTGTAGATCTTTCATTCAGAGGTGGATCTCTTGTAGATTACAAGACATTTTTTCTTATCTATCCAGCTACCCTAAGTGATTGTAATTCTCTTAAATGTAAATGTAATTCATTTACATTTAAGGTTATTATTGATAATTATTTATTCATTGTAATTTATTCCATACTTGTTTTTCCCTCCTTCCCTCCCTTCCTCTCTCCCTCCCTCTCTCTCTCCTCTTTTTTTAGAGCAGTCTCTTTGACATCTCTTGCAATGTTGGCTTGATGGAGATGTCTCTTATAGTCTTCTTTTGTCTTGGAAGCTCTTCATTTTACCTCCCATTGTAAATGAGAGTCTTGCTGGATAGAGTACTTTTGGGTGGTGTTCCTTGCTTTTCATTATTTAGATTATTTCATGTCAATCCTCCTGGCTTGTAGTGTTCATGTTGAGAAATTAGATAATACCTTATTGGAGCTCCCTTGTATGTTATTAGCTGTTTCTCACTTGGTGCCTTTAAGAGTCTCTCTTTGTCTTTAAATTTTGTCATTTTAATTATGATGTATCTTGCAATAGGCCTATTTGTATTCCTCTTAATTGGGACACTCAGGGCATCCTGAAATTGCATGACTTTCTTCCTTGCCAAGTTAGGAAAGTTTTTTGTCATTATTTTTCCCAAAAGGTTTTTTTCCCTTGCTCCTTTTCTTCTCCTCCTAATATTCCTATAATATGAATGTTGTTATGTTTCATATTACCCTAAAGTCTCCTTAAACTATATTTGTTCTTTGTGAGCTCTTTTTGTTTTGTTGCTCTGACTGGGTGTTTTTTTGTACCTTGACTTCTAGCTCTCTGATTTGGTACTCTGCTTCATCTAGCTTCACTTTAATTTTTTGAAATGTATTCTTCATTTCAGATATTGTATTTTTCATTACTTTCTGGTTCTTATTCATAGTTTCTATGCCATTTTTCATGCTGCTGTACTTCCCACTGAGTTCCTTGTAGGTCCCATAAAGTTCCTATAGTTGTCATTGAGTTTCTTGAGCATCTTTATAACCATTATTTTGAATTCTATGTATAATACATTGCTTGCCTTAATTTCACTTAACTCTTTTTCTAAGTGTTTCTCTTCTCCTTTCATTTAGAGGTTATTTTTTATCTCCCCATTTTAAGTGGATCTTTTTGTAAACAAATACTTTATAACATTGCTATGCATGGAATTTATATATAATAGCAATAATGTTTAATTATTTGTTGTTAAATATGTGGCTAGCACTATTTTAAGGGCTTACATCCATTAATACATTTGATACTCATGTACATATTGTTTGTTATCTCAATTTTTCAGATGAAGCACCTGAGACATTTAAAAAAAGTTAAAAGTCTTTCTAGGATAAAGGAATAATTATCAAGTAATCCATAATTTGAACCCAAGTTGTTCAATTTATGTTGCTTATGTCACCTATGCTCCCTATGTCAGCTTACTCAGAGGTATGAATTATATGTACTTTAAACCTATACCTATAATGTGCACTTACAAATAATTTAAGGCCATTTTTATAAAGAAATTATTCATTTAAAATAATTTCTTGGAGTTATGCCAGGAAAATGGCAGGCTAAGAATCTCTTAACCCTCATTCTACATGGCAACATCGAATTAACCATATTCTAATGTGAACCAACTTTACAGAACAATCAAAAGTCTACTGTAAACAAGCAAATACCCAATTAAAAAAAGCTGCATTCAACAAAGTGGAAATTTTCATCGTATTTTTACTTTCTAGTTCCTCATCACTTTCTTCACACAGCACACTTTTGACCTGGGGAAGTAATCAAACCAGTTCCAAAGTCTATTTTGCAAACCAAAAGATGCAGAATGATCTCTTATTTACAATGTTCTAAACATTCTTGGGGCTTCCTGAAAGTCTTCTCTGTGTCATCTAACTCAGATCTCAGGCAGAATAAGAAATAGCCCTGTTTGTAAAAGCTTCAAGGTATTACAGATCTGCAGATGCCTGGGGCAGGAATTTCAGGTATAGACATAAATAAACTATCTGTGTCCCTAAGGAGAGGCTAGGACTTTTGGGCAATTTAATAAATTCAAAAGAAGCTGTGTATGCAAGGGAATTTGGAAAGGTAGGGCAGTCCCAGAAGAGACACAACCAGAAAAGTTCTTGAAAGGACCTTCAGTTTTCACCTTGAGCTGATCCCTAGGCTGAAAGCATAGCCAGCTAATCAGTAGAGGACTTCCTTAGCAAAAACAAAAAACAAAAAAACAAAACCTATATGTAAAGACTGGGAAGGTGGTAGGTTTATTTTTTAAATTCCCAATATTAAACAATAAGAACAAAAAATCAAAAGGCATAAAAAGAATGGAAAAATATTCAAAGGAAAAAACAAAAGTCTCCAAAAACTGTTCCAGAGGAAGAATAGATATAAAACTTTTTAAAAGCAAACATTTTTAAGCAAATGTCTTGCACAAGTTAAAAGAGATGGAAAAGAACTAGAAGAAATCAACAAAATAATACATAAAGAAGATGGGAATATCAACAAAAGTAGCAATTAGAAAGAAATAAATTCTAGAGCTGAACACACTATAATTGGAGTTGAAAATTCAACTTCATATTTGAGCAGGAGGAAGAAATAACCAACAACCTTGGAAACAGAATAAGTGAAATTATTTAGTGAATTAAAAAATAATAATAATAAATAGAATAGAGCCAAGGGATTTGTGAGACATTGTGTAGTGGACCAATGTACACATTATGGGCATTCAGAAAGAGAAGAGAAACAGAAAAGAGAAAAATTTATTTGAAGAAATAATTACCTCAAACTACCCAGATCTGATGAAATACATGAATCTAAAATCTAGGAAAGACAACAAGCTACATGTAAGTTAAACAGAAAGAAATCACCTTAACATGCATTATAATGCAACTGTCAAAAACTAAAACCAATGAGAAAATCTTGAAAGCAGCAAGAGAGAAACAACTCATCATGTATACAAAAAATCTACAAAATATTATCATCCAGTTTTCCACCAGAATTCTTGATAATAAATACCAGTAGTGTAACACTGAAAAAATGTAACTTACAACCATTCTTTTCTCTTTTTTAAAGAATAATCCTTTAATTGGATATACTTAGCATTACAGGAATACCTTAGAGATGTTATGGGGTTTGGTTCAGACCACTGGAATGACGTGAGGATCACAATAAATCAACTCATACTTTTTGCTAGTATAGGGTCTTGTGTTCAGTTTGTAAAAAAATGTAACATATGCAAGTTCAGGAGTCTTCCCTCCTCTTGAATTTTATGAAATCCTTTGAGAAGAAAAGGTGTTGGTAGTTCTCATAATGTTCGGTTCCATGGCTTTTATTTGTTGGGAATTTTTAAACTACTGCTTCAATCTCACCATGTGTGACCTGTCTATTCAGATTTTCTGATTCTTCCTGATTTAGTTTTGGAAGACTGTATATTTCCAGGAATTTATCCATTTCATCCAGGTTGTTCAGTTTGTTCATGATATTTTTTTACAATCCTTTGTATTTCTTAGTGTCAGTCATTATTTCTCCTGTTCCATTTCTGATTTTATTCATTTGGCTCTTTTTTTTTCCTCTTGATAAGTCTGTTTAAAGGTTTGTCAATCTTGTTTCTTTTGAAAGAACGAGCTCTTGGATTTATTGATCTTTTATATTATCTTTTAAAATCTATTTCATTTCTCTTTGCTTTGACCTTCATTATTTCTTCCCTTCTACTTACTTTGGGCTTTGTTTGGTGCTCTTTTACAAGTTCTTTTAAGAGTGAAATTAGATAGTTTATTTGAGCTTTTTCTTGGTTTTGTTTTTATTTTTGTTTTTGAGGTAGGCCTCTAATACTATGAAGTTTCCTCTTAGGATTACTTTCCTTGTGCCCCACTGATTTTGAAATATTGTGTCCTCATTTTTCATTTGTTTCCAGGCATCATTTGATTTTCTTCCTTGATCTCATTATTGATCCATTCATTGTTTAATAACATGTCATTTAGCTTTCATATCTTTGCAACTGCTTCTCAAGTGTTGACTTTTGAAGTGGCAGGCATCCAGACTTGCATTTAGTTACAGTGGAATAATATATGAAAATATCGTAAAGAAAAAACTGACAAATGAAGATTCTACATGTGGCGAAACTGTTCTTTAAAAATGAGGTAGCAGCCCTGGCTGGTGACAAAGTGGATAAGGCACCAGCCTGCGAACCCAAAGATCATTGGTTCGATTCTCAGCCAGGGCACATAACCAGGTTGCAAGCCAGGTCCGTGGCTGGAGGCAGGTGAAAGGCAAACATACACTGATGTCTCTCTCCCTCTCTCCCTTCCCCTCTCTCTAAAATTAGTAAATAAAATTTTTTAAAAAGTTAACTTTTTAAAAAAAATAAATAAAAATGAGGTAGCAAACAAACTAAAACTATTTTTCATAAATTAAAGTTCTGGTAATTGATTACCACTAGAGTTGCCCTATAACACATGCTTAAAGTAAAACTCAGAATTGAAATGAAAGGACCTTAGACAATACTCAAGCCATAATAAGATATATAAAGATCCCTGGTAGCCCTGGCTGATAGCACAACTGATAAGGCACTGGCCTGTAAACCAAAAGGTTGCTGGTTCTATTCCCCAGGCAGGGCACATAACAAGGTTGTAAGCCAGGTCTCCAGCCAGTTTTCTTAGCTGGAGGCAGGTAAAAGGTAACCATACACTGATGTCTTTTTCCCTTTCACTGATGTCTGCCTCTTTCCTTGCCCCTCTCTCTAAAAATAATAAATAAAATCTTAAAAAAAAAAGATTTCTGGTAAAACTAAATACATGAACAGGCATAAAAACTACCATTATTGCAGTTTTTATTTGTAACACTACTTTTTATTTTCTATAGTATGTAAAAGACAAATGCATTTTATGTTAATGTGTATTTTGCCATAATAAAATATACGAATCGATGAAAAATAATTAGAAGTCTATGTTAACGGATGGGAAATGCATAAAGTTTTATATTATATCTTCAATACCATTAAATAAATGAGAACAGAGTTGTATAGGACTAGAGATAAGTGTAAATATAGTTAGTATCACTTTAAGTTAAAATGTTATAATTTTAGAATGTTATATGTTATCTCCATTGTAACCACAAAACCCATCTATAGACTGCACAAAACAAAATTAAAAAAAGAGAATCAAACATCACTACAAAATATTAACAAGACACACAGGAAGGCAGTAATGGAAGGGATGAGGGGAAGAAAAAAGTGTGACATATAGGAAACAAATAACAAAATGGCAAAAGCATGTCCTTATTTTTCAATAATTACTTTACATGTAAATGGATTAAATTCCTCAATCAAGAGACTCACTTTGGATAAAAGGCACAAATAAGGTAAAAGAGAATAAATTTATTAGCAAACATTGACACAATTGAATGGAAAAGTAACAGTCAGGGATTTCAATAATGGATGAAATAACAGGCAGAAGGTGAATAAAGAAATAGAGAACTTAAGTAAAACTAAAGATCAATGAAACCTAACATATTTACAGAATACCCAGTAGGAGCAGAATGTATGCTTTTTCTTAAGTGCACATGAAACATACTCTATGAAAAATCATATAATATCACACAACAAATAAGTTTTAGAAAAATTTTAAAAGATTGAAATAATATAAAATATATTTGCTGATCACAGTGGATGAAACTGAAAATTAATTACAGAAGGAAAATTTTAAAATTCAATATGTCTAAATTAAAGGACATACTCTTGAACAATCAATAAGTCAAAGAAAAAACTACAAGGGAAATTAGAAAATACCTTGAGACGAAGGGAAATAAAGGAACAATGTATCAAAATTTATTGTGTGCAGCGAAATTATACAGGAACATTTATAGCTGTAAACACATTGAAAAAGAAGAAAGGTCTCAAATCAACTACTTAACTTTATATCTTGATAAATAACAAAGAGAAAAGTGAACAAAACTAGCAGAATAAAGGAAATAATAAAGATGGAAGTGGAGATAAACATAGTAAGAAAACTAGGGAAAATAAATAAAAATGAAAGTTGATTCTTTGAAAAGATTAACAAAATTAAGAAACTTGATCTAGATTAATAAGAAAACAAGAAAGAAGACACAAATAACTAAAATCAGAAATTAAAAGTGAGAACAATATTACCAATTTTACAAAAATAAAAAGGATTATAAGAGAATACTATGAACATTTGTACGTCAATAAATTGTTTAATGTAGATGACATGACACATTTCTAGAAACATAATATTTATTAATACCGAATCACAAAGAAATGAAAAAAATTAGAATAGACCTACAACTAGTAGAGTTGAGTCAGTAATTAAAGAGGTTTAATCAGTGATCAAGAACTTTTCAACAACAACAAGGAAACCATGGACTAGATAGCTTCATTGGTAACTTACATAATTCATAGAAGATTTAGCACTAGTCCTTCTCAAATTCTTTCAAATAATTGAAAAGATTACCTCTTAACATATTCCTCATTACCCTAATAACAAAGCCAGACAAGTCAACCTGTGTTTATGGAATGAATGACTTCATGTTGTTAGGATGGCAATGCTACCCAAAAGCAATCTATAGGTTCAATGTAATGTTTATCAAAATTCCCATGGCATTCTTTTTTGCAGAAATATCAAAATCCAAGCTATAATTCAGATGGAATTTCAAAAGACCCTGAGTAGATAAAACAATCTTGGGGAAAAAAGAATAAAATTTGAGGACTCACACTTTCTAGTTTCAATAATTATAGTAATCAAAATAATGTAATATTGGCATAAAGACAGGTACATAGGCCAATGGAATAGAATAGAAATTCTAGAAATAAATCCTAGCATACATGGTCAAATTACTTTTGACAAGGTGCCAAGACTATACAATGCAAAAAGTACAGTCTTTTCCACAACTACTGTTGGAAATTACACCTATCCTCATGCATAGGTTTGAAACTGGATCATGACCTTACACCACGTATCAAAATTAACTCAAGGGATCAAAGATTAAAATATAAGAGTTTAACCATTTAGAAAAAAAAACAGAGGAGGAACACTTCATGACATTGGATTTGGCAATGATTTCATGGATATGATACAAAAGACCAAGACAATAATAACAATAAAAAAAAATTGGACCTTATCCAAATTAGAAATATTTTATTCATTAAAGGAAATTATCAAGAGAGTTGAAAAGGTAAATTGGAAAATGCTTTCCAATTATGTTTCTGATAAGATTGATATCCAGAATATATAAATAACTCCTACAATTCAAAAACAACAGAAAAAAAAACCGCTCAATTTTTTAAAAGTGGCAAAGGACATTAATACTAGACATTTCTCTAAAGATACACAAAATGTGAGTTAAGCAAATGAAATCTCAACATTATAAATCATTAAGGTTATAAAAATAAAAACCACAATGACATATCTTCACACCTATTAGGATGACTATTATAAAAAAGGAAGAAGAGGTGGGTGGGGAGGGTGAAAGAGGGGAGCAAAGAGGGGATGGATGTAATACAACAACAATAAAATTAAAAAAGAAAAAATTAAAACAAAAAAAGGAAGAAGAGGAAAAGAAAAAAATGAGAGGGGAGTGGAGGGAGAGGGGAGTCAAGGAAAGAAGGAAATGAATGACAAATTTGGAAAGGATGCATAGAAATTTGGACTCCATGCATTATTAGTGGTTATGTAAAGTGCTGGATCTCCTGTGGAAAACAGCATGGCAGCTCCTTAAAAAAAATCACAGCCCTGGCTGATGTGGCTCAGTAGATTGGTACCTGACCTGCAAACACAAAGGTTGCTGGTTTGATTCCCCAGCCAGAGCACATAACCAGGTTGCAAGCCAGGTCCTTAGCTGGAGGCAGGTGAAAGGCAACCCTACATTGATGCTTCTATCCCTTTCTTCCTCCCTCCTTGCCCTTCTCTCTGAAAATAATAAAAATAAAATCTTAAAAAACTAAAAAAAAAAAAAAAATCAGGCTTTGAATTACCTTACGTTCCACCAATTCTACTTTAGAGTATAGGCACAAATGAACTGACAGCAAATAATTGAACAGACATGTTTATAGTCATTTTGTATAGCAGCATTATTTATAATAACCAACAGATATGCAGAACTCAAATGTCCATCAATAAGTAAATGGATAAACAAAATGTATATATCCATAATATGATGTGTTATTCAGTCATAAAAAGGGAAATAAGGACTGACACATGCTATAACATAGACAAACCTTGAAAAAATTGTTCTGATGAAATATGCCTGACAGGAAAGGATAAATATTCTATGATTCTATATAAACGAGGTACTTAAAATATTCAGATTCATAGAAAAAGTAGAGTGGTAGTTGCCAGGGGCTAAAGGAAAGGAAAAATGAGGTATAGAGTTTCATTTTGGGATGACAATTTGTTCTGCAAATGGATTATGGTGATGACTGCACAACATTGTGAATGTACTTAATTCCATTTAATCACACTTAAAATACTTGAGTGACATTTTTATGTTAGCTATATTTACCACAATAAAACAAAAACAAAAATGGAAACTTCCTGGTTTGATGTTCCAGACATGACAACTGAGATAGTCATACATTTAAACTTTAGAAAAAATATTTTCATTACCAAAGAGGTCCTCATCTGCTCATTTAACTTTAAAGACAAAAATGGTAAAGGGGGTCAATTATATAGTGCTGAAGAGAAACTATACTTCTGATGATGAGCATGCTCCTGTGTATACAGATGTCAAATTATAATGTTGTACACCTGAAACTTAATGTTATTAACTAATGTTACCTAGATTTTTTAAATTTCTCTAAATTAACAAGCTACCCCATAGGTATACAAATTAGAGAAAAATACAACAAAAATTTGTGTGTTTTAAGGAATAAAACAATACAGACAAAACTGGAAAAAATACAAAGTAAGAAATAATATCCAGCCAAATAGCCATTGAATGGGAAATCTTCTAACACACTAGGGTAGCTTCCATGCTATTCCATTGCATAGGACATATACTCACTCATAAGACATGAGGACCCCTTCAATACAGAGTACACATGCTGTCCATTCTGTATTTATTCAGCTTATATAGCCCACATGAGAATTTGCATCAAGTTACACATTACCAGCATAATTCATTAATCAGGTGTTTCACTGAAAAATGCACTACAATTAGTATAGCTGATGATGATATTTCACCTTATTCTAACTCACTGTATAGGGGACAGTAATAAAAGATAAATTCAGGCTTATGTTTTCAAATGCCTCTGGGTTTGGGGTAAGATTTCACACCACTTGTTCAGTCTTTACTGTTCTAGATGTTTGACTCTGCCATAGGTTCAATTCTCCAATTTTAACACTAAACCTAAAGCCCACACTATACCATTTAGCACTTGGTTTTAAAATGAAAATTTAAGTAGTTTTCACCTTGTCACTAACAAAGTGAGACAAATCAGCCATGATGAGGCACATGATAGAGAAAATCCACATGGCAGGCAGGTACACTGTGGTAGAACTAGCAGAAGGGCATGGATGGATTCTAGATGGGTAGGCAAGAGGAATGACCTCACAGCAGGCAACATACAGATGTACAAGCAGATAGACCTTCAAAGTCAGTTTCAAGTAAATGGCATGGTGTGACCATAAGAAAATGGCAGCATGTAATTTGACGAAGCTGGGAGAATAGTCATCAGGTAGGAGTTAGTGAGGCTCATTTCATGGATCTGAGTTTCTGAAGAAGACCTGGGAAGACTAGTAATTACAAGGTACCGTTGTTGCCTTGGAGGAATAGTTTACTAATGTTGGAACTCTTATGATATCTGCAGGGAAAAAGACAAATCAGGACCACAAGCTCCCAGAATTAAGGTGGGGATCAAAATGCAGATGAAAAATGACAGTTAAGAAAGTTAACTTTTAGTACATAATCCATTGACTTGTACTTTAATTTCTCCTCGACAGGATGCAAATTTGTCGTTGTGCTTGAAGAGGCTCTTAAAAATGTGGGTAATAATGTCCCAACTGTGATAATGACCCAGACCTGTTTGTGTGGAGCAGTATTCAGCACTGTTATTATGTTGATATCTTCTCTTGTTCATAGAGTGACTCACAGAGCTGAGTGGTTGTTCAAGAAGATATGGCTAATGCTTGCTGATTCTGTAGTGAATTCGAAGAAAAAGAATGCATGTGTTGGCAAGGCTGGGGAAAAATACACTTTTATATATTCTTAGTAAAGTTAACAAGGTATTTCCAAAGGGCAGCTAGGCAGTATCGATCAGTGTTAAAATTCCCATCTGATCTGAAAATTCCACACCTGAGAATCTTTCCTGAAGATCATATAAGGCTACAAGTCTAGAGATACTAATAGAAATTTTGCCTTAAGTGGTGTGTCTAGGTTGGGCCTCATTCCACAAAGTGATAAGTTGCCCTTTTGATTCTCTGTCAGGGCACATGCCTGGGTTGTGAGTTCAGTTCCCAGTCAGGATATGAATGAGAGATAACTGATCAATGTTTCTCTCCTTGTCTTTCTCCCTACCGTCCTGTCTCTATAAATAAATAAATAAATAAATAAATAAATAAATAAATGTTGACAAAATTTGCTAGCTTTATTAAGGAAAACCTAATGAGTCAAATTTATAAGCTGAAAACTGTTTCTCTATAGAAATAGAAATAGTTTTTTTGCTTTTTTTTTTATCCACTCATCCACTGATGGGCACTTAGGCTTTTTCCAATTCTTGGTTATTGTATGTAGTTCTGCTTTAAATATAAAGGTGCATATATTTTTTTGTATTGGTATTTTATTATCTTTGGGGCAATGGAATCACTGGGTCAAAAGGGAGTTCCATCTTTAATTTTTTTAAGGATACTCCATATTGTTTCCATAGTAGCTGCACCAATCTTCATTCCCACCAACAGGGCATATCATATACTTGTGAGGATAATTAAATATGTCAATATTCATAAAGTGCTTAGTATAAAGTCAGGCATATAATACATGCTTATTGAATAAAAGGCAGAATGGTTAATAAATATTGCCCTTTTAAACAAAATTATAGCCTTGGCAGGTGGCTCAGTGGATAAGGCGCCAGCCTGCAAACCCAAAAGTCACAGGTTCAATTCCCCAGCCAGGGCACATAATGAGATTGCAAGCCAGGTCTCCAGCCAGGTCCATAGCTGGAGGAAGGTGAAAAAGGCAACCATACATTGATGTCTCTTTCTTGCTTTCTCTGCCTCTCTTCCTTCCCTGCTCTCTTAAAATAATAATAAGTAAACAAAGTTATAATGTTTCTAAACATAATTAGGTATTTATTTCATAAAAATGTGTTACTGAGTGGAAAAGTAAATTGCAAAATAATGCATGGTATAATTCCATTTTTACAAATATAAAATATTTAATATACATAATAAACATACAAATGCATTATGAAGCATGTTTTTGCTCATTGTTTTAATAAAATGGCATACATTTGCTTATTCTTTTTGGAAAATTGCTAATCAATTTTTTAACTTTTTAAATTGATTTTGAGAGAGAGAGAGAGAGAGAGAGAGAGAGAGAGAGAGAGAGAGATCAGTTCGTTATTCCACTTAATTTATGCACTGATTGGTTGATTCTGTACATGCCTTCACCCTGCTGGGAACCCACAACCTTGGCATATGGGATGATGCTTTAAACAACTGAGCTACCTGACAAGGGCCTGTTAATCAATCTTGAGGTTAGAATAAAAAATATAATTCCTAGCATTGTCTTCACTTTCCTGAAGGACTAAGAAGCTAACACTAAGTGTATTGTGCATGTAATAGATAGGTACAATAATGCTAGATAATTCTGACTGAGCCTTAGGAGACCCAGAAACTAGAGTTCTAAAGTGTGCCACTGCAGCTAAAGTGAGTCTGGGAGGTTGTTTGAGAAAATAGCTAAAATCAAAGTAAATACCACCATCTCTAAAAGAAGCTGACAACAAAAAGTCTCAAGGTTTCTGAGACATTCTTATTTCCTCAGAAAAAAAAAAGTAAAAGTAAAAAAATTCATGAAATTTACCAGATGAAAAAGACTGGATGTTGTGCTGACACTGAGTCCTTGAGATTGAGGAGTGCTGAGAAATCCTTTTTAATTTCCTTACCTATTAAAGCTTTTTGTTGAATCTCTGACTCTCAAAGAATGTTTCCTTTATTGAATATCCAGAGTAAAAGCCAATTTTCCAGTTATAGAAGTTTTTCTTGAAGCTTACTAATTCTGTAGTCAGAATTAGTCTCCTAAAGTAGAGCAGTCCTATGAAACCTTTGGTAAGCTGAAATGGTGTCAAGTGAAGGGCACCCTAAAAGTTTGTTACAACTTTGCTTTAGTAGCTGTTTTCGCTAGCCAAAAGATATCCAAAGAGGATTTTTACTTTTATGAAAAAAGCTGTTATTGTACTAACATAGGACTTTTACTAAAGCACAGTGGCTTAATGTGAACTTTAAGAAATTGTAATGTTCTCTTTCATTTCACATTTCTTTCTAATTTCTGTTATTTCCTGATTATGTATGTAAAACATAAAATTGATTGCTTCATATCTTCTTAAATGAACTAAAAACACCCTGAAAGTAGTTCATGCAAATTACATTTCACACCTTCATTATGGTTTCTATGAATTGCACTTTGCATATTATGGGTTTTCTGTAAATCTTACTGAATAAACAAAACTTAGTTTTAATATGATTAAACGACAGGATTAGAGGCCCAATCCTAGTGATGCCTGGCATGATAATTATGACTTGTACTTATTTTACTAAAACAATCACCAGAATTTTAATGGAATTAGAAATCTAATAATTTATCCTTGAAATGCATTTATCTGAATATGTTTAGGTTTCCCCAGTATATCATTGTTATCCTCACAATTTAGGCCTAGAAAAAATTAAGGTGCAATTAATTTGCCCCCACCGAAATACTAAAATCTCTTTTGTACATGATGTTTGCATGTCTAGACACTTCTAAGCTTTGCTACCCAATTCTGAACTTAAGGAAAAAGTAGTGCATATTGTTTCAAGCTTTCTCCTATTTATTTCTACTAAAATGCTATCACAAATTTTTACAAATGGCAGAAAACTGTAACTATCACTAGTCAAAAACTTTTATGCTGCAATTAATACAATTGAAGTATGTCTTTAAAAAATTCTCAAGAGTTAATAAGACAAATTTAAAACTTTTGATCAATGATCAAAGTCAGAGTAATATTAACTACTCTGATTTGCTTTTAATAATTTAGCATAATTTATAGTATTATCTTGACTTATTTCATAATAGTAGATATTTACAGCTCATAATTTCTCTTCCTAATATACTTTCTTACTCGCTCTAGTTGCTTGCATATTTAGTGCCTTCGTCAAAAATAACTTCTCAGAAGAGTCACAAGGAGCCTAAAGAAATTGTACCTAATGGTTTCACAGTGATTGGAATGATATCTCTAATCCAATTTCATTCTTTGATGCCAACTTCCAATAACATTTTCTACTTATTTCTCACTTCTGATGACCTCTAAGTCCACTTATGAAAAACATATGTATAACGTTTGTTTAACTGCTTAGAATAATGTGAAAAATCCTTGAGAAAACCTCTATGCTCACTGCTAATTCCCTTTTATTTTTAATTGGGTAGAAGGCAGTCAGGACCAGCAATAGGCATATGTGGAAAACTAAAGAAATACTTGTATCCCACCTGGCCTGGTGTTTTGTGACATAGTTGAAAGTAGTCCATGTGATTTGTCTAAAGAACTGGTGCACACTTGCTCTTTGGTAAAACCCAGAAAACTCATTCACACATATTTCCTTGAAGTGTATTTTTATTACATTATAAGTCCCATCACTATTATTTAAAATACTAAGTAATTTTTAGATTCAAAGTAACATGCTGACAAATGTATTTCTAGTTTTCTAGGCAGATTTGGAAATTGATCAAAATATAACAATCTGCCTCTTTGCTTCAATTTCACTGATGGCCATTTTGCATCCTGCCAGTCAAATATAAACTCTAATAAGCTAGATCACAAGGTTTGTGTACCATCTTCTATATGGGTTTTCCCCATAGCACACAGTAAGTCAGGAAATAATGATGCTTTCTCTAATATAGTATATCCTGTTAAACTCCATTGAAGACTACATGCTTAGTAAACCCAAGGCAAGGATATATTTCAAATATTTAGATAAAACTTATTGGAGTATTTGGTTTTCTATGGATTTTTATAAAATCAACTATTTGACAAGATGGTATCCTAGGCCTTTAGAGCCAAAGTAGCTACAAACAAAACACCTTCACAAACACATTCTGTAGTTAAAATGTTGTACTGTTGCCCATATGGGATTCAATTCTCTATACAATACTGGCAGATTATAAAGGCTTAAAAAGTCATACACCCCTGGATGGTGGTGCAGTGGATAAGGCTCCGGCTTGTGAACCCAAGGGTCTCTGGTTCGATTCCCCAGCCAGGGCATATAACCAGGTTGTAAGCCAGGTTTCCAGCGAGCTCCATGGCTGGAGGCAGGTGAAAGGCAACCATACATTAATGTCTCTCTCCCCCTCTGCCTCTCTCTCACTTTCCCTTTCTCTGAAAAATAATAAATAAAATCCTTTTTAAAAAAAAGTGCAGTTTGCTTTTTGAACAACTTTTACTATGTCAAGTTTAATTTATGAGTGAACCCCAACCCTGGACTAAAATTGAACAACATTTTTTTGGCACCAACTTCAGTAATAAATGTAAAGGTAAATAGCATTGCATACTCATCTACAAAGAACAGAATCACCCACTGTCCACCTGCAAAAGAGACTATTTGAAATACAGTTCAAGGATACAAAATATGATCTACTACTGACTACATCAATTTAATGATTTTTCCCCCCTAGGAAAGAAAATAATTTCGTGCAGTTAAAAGGGCAGTTGTTTTGTATTCTTGTCTATCATACTGTTCCAAAATTAGGCAAGCCTTTGACAGCTATTTATTAAGATTAATAAATTTACAAAGATAACTTTTTAAAATAAGGACTTTCAAAATCTACTCTTAGAAATTTTGAAATATAGAAAACTGTTATTAACTATAGTCACCATACTGTCCATTGCATCGCCAGAATTTACTTGTTATAAGTGGAAGTTTGTACCTTTGGCCTCTTTCACCCATTTTACTTACTTCCCAGTTCTCACATCTGGCAACCAGCAATCTGTTTTCTGTATCTATGAATTTGTTTTTCTCTTTTCTTCCTTCCTTCCTTTCTTTCTTTATTTCACATGAAAATAAGATCATGCGGTATTTCTTGGTTTGGCTTATTCACTTAGCATACTGTCTTCAAAATCACTGTACCCTATTGCAAACATATCAATAATCATTCATTCACTACACATTTCCAAAGCAGAATTGAGATGTGCCACACCAAAATATGCTACTATGGCATAAAATTACTTTGAGCTAAAGATATTTGAGTCCATTAAATTTCTTACCTCCATAAAAGCAGAACTACCCAAAAGAATTCAGTTTTCATAAAATCTACTCCCTAGAAATTCTCACGGTTAAGAAAACATGAGAACAAACATTGTCACAGAGCTATTATAGATCCTATCTGTTTTCCTAAGGGCCATTTTTCTTTCAAAAAAAAATTATTGTACGTTCATAAAGTTCTCTCATATAAATCATTGCTATGCTCATTACAGAGTGTTACCATAGCTCAAATCTATATTCTATTTAACTAAAAAATGTTCAGGAAAGAATTGCTTCATGATCTTTATATGACTCACATCCTCACAATTATTTAGGTGAATAAGAAATGGAAGGAGTTGCTATAAAACTGTATTTAAAACCTAAACATGTTACCAGCCCAAAGTCCCTCTGCCCAACTCTTTGAAAAGGTATAATTCAAAATGTCAGAGTTTAGAGTAAGAAAAGGTGTATTAATCAAGAAGGCACCAAACAAGGAGATAGGGGACCCAGTGGTTCATCAAATCCATCTTGAGAAAGTACAGAGGTCAAGCTTCTTTTCTGTCAAGGAAAAGGGGAAACGGAGGGGCAAGGGGTGATTCACCATTGCGGGCATCTGGGCAGCAGCAGGGTTCTGAGAAAGATTGTGCTAGTTAATGTGAGTTTAGTTAGGAAGATCATGCAAATCTCTGATAAATAATACATGCATTTCTTATGTCCTCAAGAGAGGCACATTCTGGTAGTAGCATGTCTGTATACAAGACTTAGCAGAAGCTATTAAACAGAGCAGACTTGTAGTCAGAGAGGCCAAGCATTTCAATCTTACAAACACACAACACATTCACCCTCATACTGTTCTCTCCTATAGTTCTCATCATTTCACAAATTTTCAGTTTGCTTTCTATAAGAGAAGTTGTTACCCAAGATTAATGCATTCTTTAAGATAGTGATAATTATTTTTGTAAAATAAATTAATATGAGCTGTATGAAGCTACAGTTAAATGTGGGGAATATTGGGGAAATAAAGTTGAATGTATTTCATTTTAAGATATTTCAGCAACTTAAATATGCTAATGTGTGCTTTAACTCTCTTAGGAATGTTAAGTTTTCCAAATTAATCTGAAGAGCAATCCATATTGATAAATTTCTGTGAGTCCTCCAGCTTTGAAAATGCATAATCTTATAAAATTCCAGGCCAATAACTTAGCTTTATGGAAATTTGTTGGCCTGCTGTCTGAAAGTAATCTAATCATGTCCACATCAAAGTGACTCCAAGAAAAATGGAGAAAAATACCCATAATTCTGTAGTATCTTTGCTTCTTTCAATTAATATTTATTAGTTTTTAAATTGATTTGTATTACCAGAAAGCATTCTACAGATGATGAGTTACTTCTTAGCTTAATCAAACTCTAATACGTAAAGAAGACATACCATTCAATTAAAAAACAACAACTTAGTTTTGTAATTATTGAGATAGCTATGACAGTAAGACTAATGAATAAATCAACCTAACCTGATTTTTGGGTTAAGCAGAGAGCAAACTAGTGCTACTACATTACTCTAATATTAATAGTAACAATAATAATACTTTATATTGTTAATTTTTTGAAACCCTTAAACCTGTAGAGAATTTTTATGATTTATTTAACCCAAACACACAACAATTGTGAGAAAGAAAAATTTCAAGATTGAGAAAATGCTCTAGAGAATGGCAGTTTTTCACCTTAGTTTATTCAAATCAAAGAAATAGGCATAAGAGATTACATGAAATCCATTGGTGATAGTTTAGGGAGACAGGAGGAAACAAAGCAGAGAAATCTCTGGGATTGGATAAAAATTAAAGTGAATAGATGCACACTTCTTTTACATAGGTGGGCACAGGATAGTTAGAAGTTAATGGTTAACATAACAACAGCCATTAATGGTTAACATAACAACAGCCATGAGAGTTTTTGTGGTTCCTGCTCTGTTACAATGAGGAGTCTTGAGGAAAAAAAAAAATTACCCTGACATTCCAAAGGTATGTTATTATAGATGCAAAAAGATAGTAGATAGCCTCAGTTAAGGTAACAATTGACCTTTGTCAGGGAAGACACCTGTCTAGGACATAACTACCCACTGTAACTTGCTTTTAATTAGACAGTTTTAATTTCAGTCCATCCTATTTGTTTCCTTTTGGTTTCTAAATTTATAAGGACCTCCATGCCAGCCTACCCTGAGCTTGTCAGGTTTAGTATGTAGCTCTTGCTTTTGTCCACAATATAGAGATTTAATTTATCAGTGGGTATTATGTTAACATTTTAATTTGTGTTTCAGTTATAATTTTACACATTTTAAAAAGATAGATAATTTTATTCTGACTTTTTTTAAAAGCTAAGATTTATAAATATTAAAATTCTATGACACTAATTCTTTCTCTGCCATCTTAATTTCAATATCTGAGGCCTAAACACCAAACTGATCAAAAATAAATAAAAAGAGAACAAAAGCAGATATGAGCAGATGCATGCAACATGAGAATTCACAAAGAACTGTGATCCCAGGAGGAAGCCAAAATTTGGGAGTCATCTATTCTATTTTAGGCTAGAAAAGGAAGAAGTCTGGGCTTCTGGGAAGGTATGGGAAAGAGGCCAGAAAATGTCTGGTAATCAAGAGTTAGTATGGTTTGGTATCTTTTCTATTGATAGGGGTAGTTAAGTGTTCTCCTCCTTCCTGGTAAAGGGAAACACCTTTGGGGATGAAATTACCCTTGATAAGTATTATTTTTCTTTTGAAATCCCCCCCACCTTTTTTTAATATTTTCTTTACAAAAGGGAAACATATGCTCTTTTCCTGGAAAAAATTTTTTCATCTGATTTTCCTTAATTGCTTTCAACTCAAAATAATCCTTAATCCCAATAGACATATTGTGGGATTGCATATTCCAGCCCCTTCAATACTTTACCACAGTCATATAGCTAAAAAATTGTGGTACAGGAATTTAACATCTGATGATCCATAGTTTAATTAAAGACATTGTACTGCAAACACACATAATGATCTGATAAATTTAACTAAGATGCTTCATGGCTTTTGAGGCATATATGGTAAAATGTTTCTTCTAAATAGTTTTAAATTAAATAATATTTGTAAAGGAGAATGTTATTCATTTGTTAAGTTTTCTAAAGGCAATGTCCTTGTCTGGCTTATTCACAAATCCACTGGTACACACAGTTGAAGTACATCTCAGAAAATTCACTTTTCTATCACTTCATGTCCCCCACACACCTGGGGCCGAGTCTCAGGTGTTCTGGGTTTCAGAAGACTAAAGGCAATCAGACTCTGATTATGGAAGAAAATAAGTAGTTGTTTCCTTTAATAAACCTCTACTAGAAGGCGGCAGGTTTCAGAAAATGAAGTAGTGACATTAAGGATTGACTACTCTGCTTCCATCAGTTTGCTGGGGAGGAAAAATCATCTTCTACTACCCCAGGTTCTTCTGGCTGTCCTAATAATCAAATAAAAAGGAGGCAGCTTACCAAGAGATAAACAAATTAAAGTTTAATAGCATGTTTACCTTCTATATACATGGGAGAGACTTAGGAATACAAAGTAACTCACCAAAATGGTGGCAGTCATCGCCTTAAATACCACCTCCAGCTAAAGACAAAAGATGCTGGGGTAGAAAGCCAGTTATGGGAGGTTACTGGGGAAAGGAAAGCAAACAAGGATAAGGTTGTTATGAAAATTGAAGTCCAGGCCTCTTCTCCTGCTGGTCTGGTACAGTGAGGGGAGCATCTTTACAAATGGAGGGTATCCTTCCAATATAAATGTCCTTTTTCAAAGGGTAACTTCTATTTCATTTTTAAGAGGCTTCTACCAAGTATGCTGTTTCTTAAAATTAATCAACCTAAAATAGTCAACTTTCCAAAGAGGCATGTATTGGGATGGCAGCCTCTGCTTCCCCTTTAAATTCCCAGCATCTGTCTTTGAGCATCCCCAGCCAAATGGAGAAAAATACTGAAAATGCTATTTCAATGGCTACTATCATTGAGCCTGTGTATACAAATAATAATAAATTTTAATTTTGAGATTAAAAGCAGGGTGATCATTTTTATTGGGCACTGTGCAGATATTAAATACCAAACTCTTATATTTCATGACTAGTGATATTTGAGAGAGAAGGCAACATATCTCAATGTAAAGCAAACAGTGACCTAATTTTTAACCTTAAAATTAATGTCAGCAATTTACAAGTGTGGATGAAAAAAGGAGCTACATACTGAACACAACAAGTTCAGGGAAGATCTGAATAGTGGGCCTTACAAACTCAGAGACAGAAAGTAACCTCAATCTGATGGTCTGAAATTACAATTCCTAATTTAAAGCAGGTCATGGCATGTAGTCATGTCGTAGGCTAATATCTTTCTTGTCAAAGATAATATTTGCCTTAACTGAGCCTGTCCATTTTTCTGCATCTATGAAAATATACCTTTGAAATGTCAGGGTAATTTCCTTTTTCCAGACTCCTCAGCACACAATTTCCCACCAGCTCAAGAGACCACAGAATCCTTCATTGTTACTGTCAATGTATTCACTGTTAACTCTCCTATACCCACTATGTAAAAGAAGTATGTATCTATTTGTTTTACTTTTCACCCAATCCCAGATATATCCTTACTTCATTTTCTCCCACCTCCCTAATCCATCACCAATAGAATTCACATAACCCCCATGTAACAGGATGCAGAGTGGGTCCCTGAAAATAGCAGAGAAATTCCCAGAAATCTTGAGTGAAGGAAATGGGAGTGGATGATACTTTGCATATCTGTGATAGGTTAACAGCTGTGCTGCTACCCTATGCAAAAGGGGTGCATGACTTTCAGAGCATATAGTGACTTGTGACATAACCAAGGGAGGTGGATATTCATTCCTATGACACCGTAATGGAAAACTCCGTTCTGGCTAAATATGGCAGCCAAAAGAAGGTAAGACATCGGGGAACTAACAAAAGTAGCATATCATGCACAGGAGGGGCCAGATATGAGGTCATGTAAGAAATTCCAGGATAAGCATTTCAAATAAGGATAGGCTGAGGGAAAAAGGAGGGTAGCCAGGTAGTCTGGAAGGGTGTAGAATGGGCCCCAGTAGGCCACGAGGATAACACAATGGCAGAGTTGATGGGGCTGTGTGGGGACCTGTCTAACCAAGCATAGGTTCATGAGAGATGTTTGAAGCCAAACTGTGACTGGGGAAGCTGATTTACAAACCTGCTTTACTGAAAGATTGTACCTCTGACTGATGTGTTCTGAAACCGGCCCAATTGGGCAAAGGGAGGTTTTAAAGTGAGTGAGACTTAATGGCAGAAATCTGCCATTATTCTAAATCTGTATAACTTTTAAATAAACAAATCATTTCCTTTGTCACCAAACTCTTACATTGGGGGTCACACTTCTTGGAAGTAGGCAATCAAACCCCATGGCTGTTCCAGAACAGCATAAAAGGGGTTCTTTAATACACATTATCTCCTTTGATTCTAACGTATAAAGTTGGTGTCAAACTACCATTCTCTGGAGCACTTTCTCAACCCATTGTGGTTTTGCTTCTGGGCAATTGTTTTCAGTTTGGCTCAAATAAACTCAAAGGTTCTTATAGGTTTGGACAGTTCGTATATTGATACAACTATAAATGATGCAATGGATCCCTTGAGTAGTAGGACACTGTGAACCTTGACATAATAGTAAAAATTAAAGACCTTCATATTTTATCCATAGACATTATTTTATTTAGACACAGAATTAATATGGTGTTACTGGTTCAAAGTCCATGCGCCTTCAAAAGTTCAAAACTCAAAATGTCAGAGTTTGGAGTAAGGAATGAGAAGACACCAACCAAGAAGATAAGAGCCCTGGTGGTTCCTCAAATCTAATTTAAGAAAGTACATATAATTTAAGAAATTATATATATATATAATTTTTGTGTCAAGGGAAGGGAAATGAGGGGAGGGGACTGTTTTTGAAAAACTCAAGCCACCAGCAGAATCCCTGAAATGACTAGCATGTCTGTATACAGAACAAAGCTGGAACTATTAGCCTGAAGGTCATGGGAACAACATAAGCTTGAACAAGGTGAAGTCATAGAAACCAAGAATTTCACTCTGTTACATGGTATTACCATATTTTAGGGTATAAAGTGTTCCTGAAACTTCTCAGTAAAACTGACACCATCAATTCTTCATAACCCACACAATTTGAAGGAAAAAAAGTCTTGACCTGTCTGAGGATTTATCTCCAACTCCCCTGGCTCACATTCTGACTCAAAGCCTTAAAATTTGCTGAAAGGATTTCAACTATCAGAAAAGACTTTATAAAGTATTTCTAAAAAATGTTACTGAACTAAAGGGTTTGCCTGCATGCATCAGAACTCAATAAGACATGAACAGGAGCTTACATCAAAAAAAAAAAGAAAGAAAGAAAGAAAGAAGAGAGAGAGAGAGAGAGAGAGAGAGAGAGAGAGAGAGAGAGGAGAGAGAGAGAGAAAGAGAGAAAGAGAGAAAGAGAGAAAGAAGAAAGGAAGAAAGGGAAAAAAGAAAAGAAAAGAAAGAAAGAAAGAAAGAAAGAAAAAGTTTTGCTCTGACCAGTGTGGCTTAGTTGGGTGGACATTGTACTGCAAAGCAAACAGTCACCAGTTTGGTTCCAGGCTTGGGCACATGCCTAGGTCGCAGGTTTGGTCCCTGGTTGGGATGCATATGAGAGACAACTGATTGATGTTTCTCTTTTGCATTGATGTTTCTCTCCCTCTCTTTTTCCCTGCCTTCCCTTCTCCCTAAAAATAAATAATTTTTTAAAACATCTAAGCATTTATTTTTAGGAAGTGGCCCACAACCAGAGATGGATGAGCTCAATGACTTGGCTCCCCAAAGGCTTCCCGGGGATGGGTTACAGTATAATGAGAGATGGACATGCTGCCTGCTTCATGACCTGCCATTTGTGTCAGGCCTTGCAAACAGGCTATGGCCAGTGGTTACTGTGTTCTTGGGAACTGTGCATTGCCGTCACACAGGACCTGAGGCTCCACCTGTGCTGAAACAAAGAGGGTGTGTCACCGACCATACACCCAATCACTAGGTCTCCTATTTTCAGAGACAACTAAGGCAGAGCTGCCAGCATCCTAGTTACATATCCATGGCCTCTTCCCCTCTCCCTTGATCACTTCTCAGAAAAAAGGACCAAAAGTCTCCTCACAGCCATCCCTAATCAGAGTCCATTGTTGTTTTGCAAACATCTATACCCTAGACAACTGGAACTGACCAGCAGGGTGAACTTTTAAAGGTCTCCTCCATGCCCTTAAAAATCTCTCTACCCCTTCACTTGGTCATACAGTCTGTGTGGAATCAACCCACCTGACTGCAGTGTCTCCCTTCTAAAAAAAGCCCTTAATTGGACTTTTCCTGCTCTGGGTTGTTTCTTAGCCACCTTGACTACCTAACAGGTTATATTGGGAAAAATATCCTTAATCATGGTGACTAAAGGAGTTACGGTCATGGTCAGGATAAGGGATGTTTGATCAGTGCACCTGGTTCTGATAATGAGTCATGACACTTATTTTTTCTTTTTCTTGACTTTTTTGGGTCTGAAGCTGAAATATAATCGAGGCCCAAATGTATATGTCTAGTTATGTTAATGGCAAATGGCACTAGATGTTAGACCTTAGTCCTTGAGTTTTGGTTAAGAAAGAAATCAGAGCTAAGACTCATATATAAGCAAATGTTTGTTCAGTCACAGAGGTGGAAGTGAGGTGTGGAAGTGAGCCAGCTGGGCTGCATGGGCTCAGGGAACAAATTAAAGAGGCAAAAGTAGGACCCTTAGAAGTTAGGAGAAAGAAAGCAAAGGTATGCACCTTGAAGAAAGAAAGAAAAATCATGAGCATGCTCAAGAGAGAGATAGAGTATATAATAAGTTCTTCCTCTTGAGGGTTTTTACCTGGAGGTCTCAGAGGAAGATGGAACTAGAATTTTCATCAGCTCTTCCAGGTGTGTTCTTTCAGGGTCATGGTCTTTGATGGTTGGTTGGAGCCAGGGTGGTGGTGGGGGGGGTCATTAGTCATTGCAGCTGGTCCTGAGGTCAGCCATGGTGTTGCCCTGCTTGGCCTTGCTGCTTTTCTGGGACTGGAGATGAAACACTGCTGAAGCCTAGATGTTACCTTTAGTTTGACCAAAATTCTGTCACTGTGATCAGTAGATGTTGGGCTTTGTTTCTAAGATTATTTAATGTGGGTTAGAACCTCATTGTCCTAAGAACTTAATGCTTAAGGGAGTGGTCATGAAACGGTGTTATATGAAGCAATTCTTCATTGAGCTTGTCAGACCTGCCATGTGGCACCCGAAACTTGTCAGGTTTGCTACATAGTTTCATTTTCATTTACAGTTATTGTCTTAAGGTATTCTGCAAAGAGAATTTAGTTTAGATTAATTTGAAACAACCTTCTCTTCCCCCTCTAAGCAGATTGCTGAATCCAACATGTTTTATATAACTTTAATAAAACATCCTACTGTATAAAATCCAACATTATTTTTATGAAGGAAAATCTTAGAATGTTTAAGAAGCTGAGATAAACATGTAGCTCAGACACTCTTAGAGATACATGTCAGGGAAGAAAAATTTCTCCTTATTTATCTAGGTTCTTCTGGCTAGTCTAAAAAATAAATCGACACTGATTGGGGAACTCAAGAGTTAAAGATTTAAGCTATAGTTATAGTCAATAGGCTTAAGTGATTAATGCACTAGAAAGCTGTTATTCCAAGAACTAAAATACATGACCTATGTGACTCTAAGAGGTTGACAAGTAATTCAACCTTTGCACCCCAGGGGGTCTCAAGATGGTATCTGAGCTATTGTGTTCTAGGGAGAGAATTGAGTGACTCAGATAAGGAATTGTTGATCAGCACATAAATACTAGAAAAATTGCTTTTGGACTGCAAACCTTATCTTATTATCTTTATTCCATGTCCCCTAACTACCCTTTTCTTCCCTGTGTAAAATGGTTGACTCGAAATAAGATGTTAAGACAGTTTTTGAAGGTACATAACCCACCATCTTCTTAGATCACTGGCATCTGAATAAAGTATCCATAAAGATTTAATTCTTTGCTTCAGTATCCTCATTATTTAATGAAGATGATAGTAGTGGTCCTTTCTAAAGATTAAATGTTAGTACATGCAAAGTGTTCAGTGTGTGTTTGCAGTTATCATTTACCACCATTAATCATAGCACCTGGCACGAAATAACAGTTGGTTTTTATTGTGTGTGCATTAGTCAAGTAAAAATAAATTTTTGATTTTAATGTCTTGAAGTAACTTGATTCTTTTCTTTAAAGTCATATATAGCTAATACAATAGCTGGTTTTATAGTCTAGCTTAATATTAATGCTGACCACAGTGAGGTGTCAAAGGTAAAGATGACTCAGATAGAAGAAATTCACACACATGGAGGAGATCATGTAAAACTGATAAATTAAGATAGGAACTAGCTAGGATACCACTTTTTTGTGTGTCTCTAAGTCAGGGGAAATAAGCTGAATTACAGCCATGTGAGCAGAGCTCAAGGAGCTAGGACCTAAAATAATCAGATCAGGTGATCTGATAAAGTTACAATAACCTCAAAAAAATTAAATCACCCATAAATACATATATACATGTGTATATAACACTGTACAAAAAAAAAAAAAGATTTAATTCTTGCCATTATTTATTGGCTCTGGTAGTTATTAGGGCTGGCAAGAATGAGGGGAGAAATGACAGGGGAACAGGCCATGAATTGAAAAGATTTTTTGGTCAGCTATACAAGTGGGCTGAGACCAGGAAGGCAGGAAGGTGTCAGCAGTGAACAAAAGAAAGGCAGGAGTTTTTAGAGGGGATAAAGTGGGAGAGTGAGTTGAAGGAACTCTCTTTGATGGCTATAGGGGAGTTGGCTCTGAGAACAGAGAGGCTTACTCAAACAGAAAAGTTACTCAATTCTTGCCAGGAGAATAAGATGTTTCAGAAGGACACAGACCTTCATTGATGTCAGTTACTGTGAGAGCTTGCTAAAGCCAGACTTGGATTCCCAGATCTTGGGTGTTAGGCCTAAGAGTGGTGAAAGGTAGCACAAATGCAGATGTTTCCAGTTTCAACATAGAGAGACTACCAGGAGGAAATTAAATTTAATGTGCATTTTACAATAATATGAAGCTTAAAAGGCAGCCAGTAACAGAAGCTTATAATATATGCTATGCTAAGGAGAAGGGGTTAGTCTGGGACTTCCAAAGGAGGAAAGCAATTCACATGGAGATGGGAAAACAAATGATTGCTACCGTGTAGGACTGTGGACCAGCTTAGTAACTATAAACTATATTGTTTATAGTTCTTGCTAGATGGCTTTTCTTTCTGAAGCAAGTCCTCCATCTACATTCTTTTAATCAGTTAAGGGGATGGTAAAAAGCTTTTCCTAAGCTTTTTGTTTATTAGAAGTAATCATCTTAAAATAATCCTCATGCCATGCAGAGACACATTTTGAGTTGGTGAATTTTTCTCCCCTCTATACAACGCTTTCAAAGGATTCTGAAGATTCAATACCGAAATTAATGATAATAAGAGCATTTTTATAGTATTGGATGGCAGTCTTAAAACATATATAGCACATATAATACTAAGGAGAGAAAATATTAGAAGTATAAAAAAGATGAATAAAAGATATTAAAAAAGAAATGAAAACAGATAATGAATTTTGCTACGTAGGTGAAAAAGGGAAGTGCTATGGAAAGTAATGTCACAGGGTGTTTTGATCATAAATTTCTAACTAGGCAGGTCCTGGTGGGTAATCATGCCCCAGGCATATAATGTAAGTAAAAGGCTTATCTTTATTTCAATCAAGCCCTACCCTCCATTGTTTCTGTGCATATAGGTTAACACACCTTTGAAATAAGCTGTAACCACCCATAAGAAAGCATATAATTTTATTAACTATCCTGTCATTTAATTCCCACCTTGCTTTCTCCCACCTTCAGGTAATCTTTCTTATACCCTTAATCTTAAGTAAATAAAAGAAGCTGTGAAACTTACTCTCTGATGAATTTGAGACCTTGTTTGCTGGAAAATGTCATCATTTTTGCTCAAATAAACTCAAAAATTCTCTACAGGTTTGGAGATTTTCTTTCTTTTCTTTCTTTCTTCCTTCCTTCCTTTCTTTCTTTCTTTCTTTCTTTCTTTCTTTCTTTCTTTCTTTCTTTTTTTTTTTACATTGACAACTAGTTCTTTCAGCTAGGAGGGTATATATAGCATGTGTCCAGTTGGAAAATAAAACATTTTACTCTTCTATCACTTGTCAAATCATTTCATCCTTTTGTAGCATGGATAGTACAGACCAGCCAGCATTTTCAAATAATTGGTCTAAAAAATGGTGTTGCTTATAAAATAAAGTTGATAAACCCTGATTCTTTACACTGATCATTGTTCCTCAAAATAAATATTTGTCTGTAATAAATTTGTTACGAAATATAATACATCTCATATAATGAACATTGGCATGGCTTGATACTTTCAGGACAGACTTTGTATGATGAACATCCAACTAGGAGAATAATTGACTATTTTACTCAGTTGTAAGTAATGAGGATATTAATGGTTTATTTTCAGAATAATAAAGCCTTTAGGACTAGTGGAAAATTACTAGGGGCCTGCATATACAAGCAGTGCAACAAACCACCAAACCACAGCTTAGGGTTGGAGGGGCCCTAAGGAAATAGGACAAAGAGCTTGGTGAAGTTCCTGCCAAAACCTCTGGAACAAAGAGCTGTGGGGGATAGCCAATCATCTTTTAGATACCACTGGGAAGATTATACCTCCCACAGTACTCAGCCAAAGAGGAAAAAGGGAAAGGGACCTGCACACTCGGAATATAAACTTCACTGCACCTTTGCTCGGTGTGCCTGCCCATCAGACACCCAATCTTGCAAGACTGTTCATTATTAAAACCTTGTTTTTGCTGTACTTTGGTCTCCCAATCCATTGCTTGAGTTTTGGACAAGTGGAGGATTTCTCACATAATAATAGTTAATTATAGTGGAATCTATACAAACATCACAAAAGAAAAGAGGAATAGACCATTACCTTCCAAATTTTTATTTCACAAAATAAACAGCATGATAATTAAAATAAATGTAAGGAATAAAATTCTTGGAGCAGGTCCTGAATGTCTTAATTTTTTAATCTAAGAAGAGCTCATTGGTTCTATTATCAAGTCTGAAATATCAAATTATTAAGTGAGTAATGTGCATTGAGGGATTACTTTCTCATGAATTACTGAAACACTTGATTGCATTAGTAACAGATTCATTTCACTGCCATATTTCATGCTCAACCTTAACTAAATCTATGATGCAGAGATAGACCTGCTACAATTCCAGATTTATTGATAGAAATTTAAGGGATCTCTTCTGTATTCATATTACTTTATACCCACTTAATACATTTGCCTTAATTAAAAAGTAAGACTTTACTTTCCTGCAAGGTTTTCTGTGTGTATGCTGGGACCATTTAGCTTAAAACAAGATGATTGAGTGACAGATCAAATGAAAATATTAAAATACAAATTACATACATTAAGTTGCTTTCTCAGGATTACAAATGTAATCGCATAAAAGTTTTAAAATTTTAGTGAATGAATCCTGATTTTCCATGTATTCATTTCCCAAGTCAATTATATCCCTTACATATAGGAAATGCTTAAGACAAATTAAGGGACAAATGAGTTTTCCATTAGTTCTAAATGAAGAGAAACACTCTATTGTCTGGGTGTTCAACTTATTGGAAGAGTCCATTGAGACCTGGAAGCTTAGTCCACTGTTTTATTTAGGATTTATTTATTTCTCAAGTTAAACCTAAAGATTTCCTAGACCAGGAGAAGAAAGGGCAAGCTCTGTATCTTATCTTTGAAAATAGAAATGATGGCTTTGGGTTTTGCCCTAATCTTTTAGGTTTAACAAGATTACCTAAGTGGTAGATTTCACTTTTATGGTACTCACAATTTTTTTCTGATCTACATCAAGAGCCAAGCAACCCACAATCTTCTTGAAGCTAGTCAGAGGGTATGTCTCTTGCTGTGCAGAGAGCTAAGGAACATTAATCACACTAGATTTCCTCTTAAGACCTCAACTACTGTATCCAATCATAACTCTAGATTTTCATCTCAATGAGAATGTTCAGCTAATGAGACCAAAGCTCTAACCCATTGCCTTAACTCTGCTCTGCAGGCACTGATTTTGCTTACCATATTCCCTTTTCCAAAAGGAATATGTTTCAAGAAATCGCTGATACTACCAAACCTTATACATATGGTGTTTTATCATATATATATATATATATATATATATATATATATATGATACATACATACCTATGATAAAGTTTAATTTATAAATTAGGCACAGTAAGAGATACACAATAACTACTAATAAAATAGAACAATAATAATCATGCACTGTAATAAGTTATTGTTAGTGTGGCATTAAGTAAAATAAAGGTTACTTGAACATAAGGGCTATGGTAGCATGACTAAGTGACAAATAGGTAGGTGGGGGATATTTATGGTACGAGGATGATTGCCAGAGAAATAATTCTTTTCATGGTCCAGGCAGAATGAACTTTCACCATGCCATTCAGGATATCATACAATTTAAAACTTGTGAGTTGCTTACTTCAGGAATTTTTCACTTAATACATTTGGATCATGATTAATCACAAGTAACTGAAACCAAGGAAAAGGAAACTTCAAATAAGTGGGAGGCTACTCTATTGATTCGTTCATTTTCCCTGTCCTTGATGATCTGTGATATGCCTTGCACACTGTAATGGGCACTAAGGTCATTATTACATTTAAAAGAAAACACATTCATTAGGGAATACTAGGACAAGCTTATTTCATCATTTTGCAAATGTGTCATTGGGTCTAGTAGTACATTATAATCCAAAGAAGTGTGTCAAGGATTTTAGATATCAAATAGTGATGTCAAGTAGTGAGTGATACCCATAGAAATAAAACCTACAGGTCTAAGCCAGATAAAGTAAATATAAGGGTCAATAGGTTTTGTGATGGGCTGGAAGGGATGATCTGCCAGGCAGAATTTCTGCCTATTGTTGCCAAACCTGATTTTTTAAAGAGAGACTGGAATTTCTGACTTCTTATGTGGCTCTTGTATTGTTTCACTTAATAATTACTCAACTTAGAAAACAAATAAGTAAACAAACAAGTTTTGGATTTAGAACAACATCCATTATTTATCAAATTCTATCATAAGTCACAAATCAGCAGAAGTATTGAGATCCTAGTTTTGTTTTCCTCTAAACAGTTACAGTTTGGTAAGTGCTTTGAGCAGAAAATGTGTTTCTACATGTCAACAACTGTATTGTGTCTTAATAAATGAATGTTTGGACTTATTTTTAAAAGTTAATTTTTATACTTAATTGTATGTTTTGGAGAGCATCTCATATAAGTTCACGAAGAAATTGGTTTGTACACTAACTACTGCATTATATTCCTTCATAGGGATTTACCAATTATAGTATATGTGCTGCCAAAGTGAACACAGGATTTACTGGTTTTAAAAAATACATATTTAGCCCTGGCTTGTGGCCAGTGGATAGGCACTGGCCTGTGAACCCAAGGGTTGCTGGTTTGATTTCCAGCCAGGGCACATAACCAGGTTGCAAGTCAGGTCTCTAGCCAGGTCCATAGCTGGAGGCAGGTGAAAGCAACCATACATTGATGTTTCCCTCCTTTTCTTCCTCCTTCCCTGCCTCTCTCTCTAAAAATAATAAATATTTTAAAATAATAAACAAATAAGTAAATTTAGATTATTTTCAAATCTTATTACTAAACATAATGCTGCAATGAAATATCTGTATATATGCTTCTTTGTAGAGTTATGTGTGTGCTTCTAGGACATATACCTACATGTGGAACTGCTGGTTATATTTCTCTGTATTTTGATGAACAGTAATAAGTTGTCTCCCCAAATCCCAAACCAATTTTCAGTCTCATTGAAAGTGTATGAGAGTACCTATTTACATTCCAGCCCCTACTCTATGTTAACAAATTTTTAAATTATTTTGTCTATCTGATGGGTAAAAAAAATTATATCTCATAATTTTTTCATTACTACTATAGAATTTGAACATTGCATATGTTTATTAATGTTTATTTTTATGTATATTATAAATATGTTTCTCATCTATTAATTTTTTTCTCAATCTCCTACTGAGAATGTATTATGTCTATTGGATATTAATCCTCCTTCTGCTACATATGCTTCAGATACTTCATCACAGTATGATATTTTGTTCTTTTTAAAAGAATAGGTGTCAAATCTGCCATAAATTTTTATGATGGTACCTGCTTTTTTTGGTCAAATTCTGTAAGACCCTATCACAAGGTTCATAAATTTCATTTAAATACTTTTATCATAATTGCATTTGAGATTTATTTCCATACATTGTGTGAGATAAAAAGCAAAATTTCTATCATTTGCCAAATGATTACCAATAATTCTAACACTATTTATTAAATACCATCCTTCTTTTTTCATTATTTTAAAGTGCCTCCTTTATCCTGTGACATATATCACTGTGTATTCTCTGGTCTGCTTTTCAACCTGTTGTGTTCCATTTAACTATTTATCAATTCCCATAGTATCACCAAGCTGTCTAAATTACAATAGCTTTCCAGTGTATTTTGATAGCTTGCAGGGCGAGAATCAGTTTTGTCCCTGGGGTGTCATGAGTATGCATAACTTTACCAACATTATCCTCCTGTTTTGAAGACAGTCTTGTCACTGATATTTTCCTTATCTTACAGATAGTTTATTCTGAACTGTCTCCAGACAACAGTGCCCTGCTGCTGCTGCTACTGTTGACTACATGTTACTGGATGTTTACTTTGTATCACTTAACTTTCTAGGCATTTTAATTAAGTTTTATTATTAAGGCTTACTGATAAAGTTTCAAATTCTTTTAATAGCTGTCAAGTGGTGGAAGCATATTGTCTCTGATTCTCTTACCATTTTCTTGCACACTGGCTTCACCGTGATTTACTACCAACAGCTAGTACCGATGGGTTTTTGTGTTAGAACTTCATTCATGTTGCCAGGCAGCTTTACCTGTGCATATGAAGGGGCAAGTTCTTGGGACAGGCCTTCAAGGTAGCCTTCACATGAGTATAAATTATCCAGTTTCTTGTCCCCTGGTTGAGTCAACACAGAGGAGAAGCCTCCATTTTCATCAGTTTCCCTATAGGACTTCTTGCTTCTGCATTGATAACTCATTCCTATTTGATTTCCATCCCTTTCCTGAGAATACTTTCTACTACATCATTTTTGCACAAAGACTCACCTTAAAATCTGCAACCAGGGAATCCATCCTAAGAAAGCTGGATACAATCTAAAGTCCATTTTACAAAAGAAAAACTGAGATTCTGAGAGCTTACAGATGAACACAATGACACATAGAAAGTGCCAAATTTGACCAAATTTTAAATTGAAATTATCCATAAATTTAAGATATTTAGGTTCAATTTATTTTTGTCTCTAAAACCATTCATAAATTTCACTTTTTTCTTTTTAAAACATTTTACTTATTTACATTTTAGAGATAAGGGAAGGGAGAGAGAGGTACAGAAACATCAAACTGTAAGAGATACATTGATTGGTTGCCCCCAACTGGGGACCTGCCTGGCTTGTGCCCTGACTGGGAATTGAACTGGCAACCTTTTGGTTCACAGGCTGGTGCTCAATCCACTAAGCCACATAAGCCAAGGCTTTTTTTTTTTTTTTTTTTTTCCTTCCTTTTTTAAAGTTTTATTTATCTTGGTGCCCCTGCAGTTAACCCTGACAATGCCTGCTGGTGCTGCCACTTGTGGGTAAATTCCCTAGTCAACAAGGACAAAGAACTCATAGGGAAGAAAATACTGGATATCGCTATTTTAACCAGTTACAGTGAGGACCATGTTTCCCTGGACCCACTTTCCCTTGTGCTTCCAGGTTAAAGTTGGTCAAATGAGGATTATGAATATAATCTGGAAGGTGGAAGTAATGAAACAGCTAATACTCTTGGAAGGTCTTTGCAAGCAGATGCAATGCAAGGGTGCTTTACATATATGAGTCTCTCCCTCCCACTAGCCAGCAGTGACCCCAGGCTCAGGTGCCTGGCTGAGGAGCCTCAGTGATGGTACTGTTACAGAGTGAGAGAAAGCCAAAACCCCTGACTCTTTGCAGTTTGGGGTGGGACAGCCATTTTTTCCTGAGAGAGATACTTTACATATCTATGGCTGGAAACTAGTGTCTTGGTTATGCAAGTGACTGGATAAACCTCTTCCCCCAAGAAGATGGGAGGGGTTTTTGATCATAGAATGGTGATAAAAGAGTTTATAGGGCTACACGAGATTTCACAGGTGGTCACCATTGGCCTGTGGACCCAAAGGTCACTGGTTCGATTCCCAGCCAGGGCACTGCATCACAAACTGCCAATTATGGCTTAAAATAGAGCAGCAGACATGTGGTCTCTCTCTCAGTGGAACGGACATGAAGACAGGGGCTCTGTTTCTTTCCTGGATGACCTGCAGACAGACACATGGCCTGAAAACTCACCTGGTTTGAGAAGGGGGGAAGGGAGACTTGCAGCTTGCACAGAGATAGGGAATTACCTGTGGTAAGAAAGTTGGGGAGTGTGTACAAGATACTCCCCTAATTGGGTACAGCAGCTGCCTGGAACTTTGAATTTATAACTGGAATTCTAAGTTATCAAGTGTTGTATTTCTGAAAGACCATATATTTTGTTCATCTGTTTTAAAGTGGGCCTCAATGGGCAGGACTGTATATTTTGGGTGTTTTTTAAAAGAGTGGGATTTAATGACATAATTGTACCTTTAATATAAATCTTTATACCTCTCAAATAAACAAAATACCTTTCCTTTTCACCAAACTCTGTTATTACGAGTCATTCCTGGTGGTGGAATGACCCCCAAGGACTGTTAAAGTACCACATAGAAGCATCAAGCTCAAAGACTGTTGCAGGAGCTCACCTTATGTCACCTCCCTTTAGCAGCTCGATACACCTGGTTCCAAAGATTTTACTGAAAGCTGATTCATTTACTTGCAGTGGAGAATGTGCAAGTGACTCTATCTCTCCTTCTTCAATTTTGCACCATCCAAATTTCTACATTCCCAGCCTCCCATCTTATGCATGATATTTATTATTACTTTCCTGGGTCACTTATTCTCTTCATAGTCGGTAGCCATGCATTTCTGACTGAACTCTGATGGATATAAAGTGTTAAATGTGAACCCTGGCTGGTGGCACAGTGGATAAGGTGTTGGCCTGCTAACCCAAAGGTTGTTGGTTCAATTCCCAGCCAGGGCACATAACCAGGTTTCAGGCCAGGTCTCCAACCAGGTCCATGGATGGAAGCAGGTGAAAGGCAACCACACCCTGATGTCTCTGTCCCTCTCTCCCTTCCTTTCTCTCTGGAAATAATAAGTAAAATCTTAAAAAAAAAAAAAAAAAAAAAAAAAAGTGTTAAATGTAAACTAGCATTTAATTGATATTTCCTCCTAAAACACCTGAAATAGCATAACAAAGATAAACCCTTTTAAAAAGTAACTGTCAAATACAGTTTATTTTCCTCACTCAAGAGCATTTTTTGAAGTGCCTCCTTTGAATATAAAAACCATCTTTTCAAAACAAGAGCATTGCTGTTTCTTTTCCCTCTTTTTTTCTTTTTTAATTTTGTGATTGTAAAAATACCTAAGGAATTGATTTTGAAGTAATACTGTGCTGCATGTGTTTTTTTTTTCTCGGTTCCTTGGAAAAATTCTGTTGTTTTAATGTCATTTAGAAACCGATAAAACCAGAAAAACAAGAGTTTATGAAACCAGGTCATGCCAACTCATTAGCATAAATGTTGACATTCAAATTATGCAAACAAGAAAAATAAGGAAAAAAAAGTTTGGGCTGTATTAAGAATTAATTTTGTTTTCACTCATAAAGCTATCTCACCATTTTATAAGTTAATATTAACTTATATATATACTATATATATATATAAAGTATGACATTTAATTTTAAAGCAAAAAAAATATTTTAAAAAACCTTAAACTTCTTGAGAAAAAGCACATTTGAAAGACTTACATTAGATGTAAGTAGTCAATTAATGGAAATATTTTTGTAATGATAAAAATCATTAAAATGTTTCTGAAATTAAAAAATATGCTTCTCTCTTTAACCTACCACTTGACCTAAATAAAAGTATCTAATTTTATCCCAGTAAAAAAGAAACTAACCTCTGGCTGGTGGTACAGTGGATAAGGTGCCGGCCTGCAAACCCAAAGGTCGCTGGTTCGATTCCCAGCCAGGGCACATATAACCAGGTTGCAAGCCAGGTCTCCAGCCAGGTCCATGGATGGAGGCAGGTGAAAAGCAACCATACACTGATGCCTCTCTCCCTCTCTGCCTCTCTCCCTCCCCCTCTCTCTAAAAAATAATAAATAAATCTTTAAAAAAAAAAGGCCCTGCCTGATGGTACAATGAATAAGGTGCCGGCCTGCGAACCCAAAGGTCGCTGGTTGGACTCCCAAGCCAGGGCACATTAATGAGGTTGCAAGCCAGTTCTGTGGCTGGAGGCAGGTGAAAGGTAACCATACATTGATGTCTCTCTCCCTCTCTGCCTCTCTCCCTTCCCCTCTCTCTAAAAATAATAAATAAAATTTAGAAAAAAAGAAAGAAACTAATGTAAAATTTAGGACGTCATGACCCTAGAGAAAATCCCCTAGGCAGACAGCATTTTGTTTTCTGTCCCATGTAAATAATTCTATAAGCACATATGTCCAAAGACTGACATTAGAGTCAATTAATATCAGGAGAAGAATGAAAAGTGACAGAAAAATAGATGAAACAAAACTCTAATACAGCAGAGGCCCTTAAGAGGGAAATTTATTACAGCATAGAATGGGGAAATCATGTAGATGGAGGGAGATATGGAAAGCACTGCTTCCTATCTCTTTCCAACTTCTGGGGGAATTACAATTCATGACAATTTTTGTTTTAGTTTTTGTTTTTCTTACTATGTCCATCCTTGAAATCTCAAATCCAGGCTAAATACAATATACTGTATTTTTTGCTCTATAAGACATACCTAGGTTTAGGGGAGGAAAACAAGAAAAAAATTCTGAACCAAATGACGTAATAAAATATTTAATAAAATATAGCAGAATAATATTTCAACCATGTAAAGTGAACAGAAGTCAACAGTGGTAGTAAGAACCATCATCACTGTCATTAATCAATGAGGAGAGACTTTAAGGTTCAAGTGCTCTTCTAGTTTTCTGGGAACCCCAAGAATGTATCATCGCTAGTGTCAGAACTTATGAAGCTCAGTTGTTCACAATCAATGATATCACTTTCTTCATATATCTTCATGTATGATACTATCTTCAGTTCCATCTAAGGCCATACAATGGTTTCACCCTTCACTGAGTGCCATGATGTTTTCGCCCATTCACAAACTTGAGTGATAGTGGGCCTCTTCATTTGTCCAGTAGGTGTCAGGTCATGATTACCAGCCATCCTTTTGTTCCACTCTTTTTGCACAAAGACTTTAAATGGTTTGTTGATGAAAATGTCAAGAGATTGCAATTGGCTGGTAAGACTCCCTGGAAGTACAGCTAGATGAGTTTTCACTTCTTTAAGGTTCTTTTTTGTAGTTTTGCTATTATGTGCTCTAAACTGGTCAAGCCTCATACCTGTTATCCTCAGCTGGTTCAACAGGTCAGCGGTTGTAGCTGGGAGCATCAGGCGACTCTCTGCACTCTCCCAGGTCCCAGGTAATGGGCAGAGGCTGACAGCAACTGACCAGATACCCTGAGATTCAGCAGTGAAGTGGGACATTTAAGCATCCTCAGGGGTTTCGAGTGGGTCCACCACTTTCTCTTCTAATAGCTGTTACCACCACTGACAGGTCAGGTAATTTTCTTTATGGTCTGTAATGCAATATTTGCTCTATAAGACGTACAGACATCCTCTCCCTCACACACTTTTGGGGGAGAAAGTGCATTTTATGAAGTGAAAAAGATGATAATTTCATTGTTCATAAGGAACTTCTCTAAAAACATGCAGATGTTTTTGTAGAAAAAGGCAAAGCTCATGGTGGTAGAAGTTGGAAGTAAAAGGTCATGGTAGAAAAAGTTAGTGTTGGAAGAAGTACAGTGGAGAAGTCAAGACTGATGGGTTACGGTGGAAGAAGTTGGGGTTGACAGGTCATGGTGAGAAAAGTTGGAATTGATGAATCATGGAAGGAAGTCAGGGTTGACAAATTATGTTTGCACTTGTAGCATATTCTAAGGGATCACTTCTTTGTGAGACATGATATAGTTCTTCTTTCTCTTCTCCTATTATGACAGATAGTAAGTAGAGATTTTAAAATAATTCCCATTAAATCTGAAGGTGAAGCACTAGGCCTGGACTAGTGTGAGTCAAGAGAAAAGAGGAAGCAAAATTGAAAGAGACTTTCACTCTCAGGGTCATGCAAGGGCTGACCCTGCACTTGTACAACTCTGACAGGGGGTTAATACTTGATTAAATTTTGTGTACCAAGTTCTTCCCTTGCCTTACCATTACTCCAGTTTCTAGGGAAAGACAGAGAGCATCTGGACATTTGTTTATGAGGCAGAATCAAAGGAATACATTTTAAGCTAGAGGAGATAGATATACAAATAGACCAAAAAAAATCTGTTTAAGTGAGAGACTTAAAGATATCTTTACTCTCAAAATAAACAGAGTGGTGACTTATCTAGGTGATAATGAATTACTTGTCTTAACTTATCAATCAGAATGTTATAGGCACCATAATGCAAAATTTCTGTGGTGGACTAAGGCTAAATTAGGGGCAAAGTGATAGAGATGTTGATCAAAGAAAATGGTTGAATTAGAAAATATGAGAACATAATATTAGCAGTGTCCTGACAGATACAAGGGAACAAGGGAACTAGGAGTCTGGAAACAGTCATATATGAAGTCACACAAATTGGAGTCTCAAACAGAGTTTACAGAAGATAGACAGGGTTCTACCTAGCTTTAGGGTGGGCAATTTGAGAGTGAGGTAATTGTTAGTCTGAAAGATATTAGGTACAAATTTAGACTGAGAGAATTAAAATAATGAAACCATTGCAAGAAATTAGCTAACAAGTGAGGTCTTTGTCAATATAATGAGGTCAGATCTCAACTATGAGAAGTTTGAGTGAATTATCAGTAGATAATGACTGTGAATTATCAATAGATTATTCCTTTAACCATCATATTGTTACTCACTGAATTCCCATTATGTGTCAGGTACCATTTAAATGGTGGAGACAGACTAGTGACAGATAAGAGATGTCACTTGATCACTTATGGGTCTGATACAGAGAGATCTGATGAGGATCACTGGGGAGAAGTAGGGGGAGCTGTAGAAGGACTTTACCGAGGCGATGGAAAGCAATCTAGGACGGGATTGGCTGAGAAGCTGAAGCCTCCAGAGCCAATGGGAATAAAAAGAGGGCTGGCCCTTTGGCATAGGAGCTTTTCTGGCTCCCGGATGGGCTCTCTCTGGCTCTTAGGCTCTTTGACTTTCTCGAGGATGCCTGGATGATGGATGCTGCAGCTGCCTGCATTTCCCAGCAAACAGTATTTCGGATGGAAAGGAACTCCAGACACAGCCTAGGATCTGGCTGGCCTGGCAGAGGGTGACAGATTTATTCTTTGGTTTTCTAGAGGGAACAGGCTCTGAGGCAGAAGCCTGCTATTCTTCCAGAAGTGTGTAGGTTTTGTGTATTATGTTGTTTTAGTTTGTAAACTAACCATAGAGAAACTAACAGGGGAAAGACTAGGATAACCCAGGTGTTAGAGTATAGCCTTCACTGATGGGCTTAAGTAATTAAAGCTGTGACTTGATTGGCTTAAGTGGCTGCTTTTGAATATAGACTCCTTTTCTTTGTCACCAAAACTTGTCTCTGGAATTTTGCCTACAGGGTGGCAGTGGGGAGGGTGAACCCAACTTGCTGTTCAATAACAGGTCCATTATAGCAGGGGGTGTATTTTATTTATTTATTTGTTCATTCATTCATTCATTCTCCTCTCTCTCTCTCTCTCTCGAGTGTATTTTTTTTAAAAAATAAAGACCTTCTCCTTTGACAGGTGGGAAATAAAAAGGTTCAGAGTTTCTTCAAGTTCACATAACAGTAGGTAGTAGAACCAGGATTTGAAACCAAGGCAAATCAGAGCCTAATTATGATTAATCACTATGCTGCCTGATAACAAGTCAAGTTTGGGTGAATAAGGTGGCCCACATAGTGGATGACTGATAAGTTAAAGGTTTTTATTTTTAAAACAACACCACCAAAAATAATGAAAACTGTCATTTGTAAAATAAACTTTGGTATTATGCATGATTCTAAGTATAGGTTTTCTATAATCCTCACTTCAATCCTTCAAAATGGGTATTATTTTTCACTTTACAGATGTAAAAACTAAAGCTCAGAGATCTTAAGTTTATTGCTCCAGGCCATTCAGCAAGTGTCAGAGTTGAAATAAAAAACATTGTGTGTAAGAGAAATAAGGATATTCTTAAAACAACTCCACACACTTTATCAAAACTGAAGCTGGGATAATGAAAGGTCATTTGTTTTAACATTAAATAGATTATCAGACATTTATATTTTGCCATAGCATAATACAATTCCAATGGACCAGTCAGATATACCCACAGAGCCCTAGACCTTCCTTCCCTTACCAATTTACATTCTTCCCTAAATCTATGAGAGTAAAAAGTATTGCAGACAGTTTAAATATAAAGTCTATGAGAAATAAATAAAATAAAATATGAAGTAATGTAGCAATCTGGACTCAGGCATACCTGGCTGCAAATAGGCAGGTCTCCTTGTCATTAGAACTTGTATTTTATAGAGAAAGCCTTTGCTGTCATCTGTCTCATGACACAACTGGCTCACAGCATTTTGGAAAAAGAAAGATCCAGATGAAAGTTGACTAGTTTTTACAGTTGTTGAAATTTAGAAGTTAATGAAAATTGCGAGCAGACAGGAAAAAAAAATATATATATATATATATTTCTGGGGGGCACTTAGACAATAAACATTTATTTCTCTCAGTTATGGGGCTTGGGAAATCCAAGCTCAAGATGCTGCTAGTGGATTTGGTGTTTGGTGAGAGCTCTCTTCCTGGTTCACAGCCAGCTGCCTTCTTGCTGTGTTGTCACATGGAGGAAGGCTTTTTTACTTTCTACTTGAAAAAATGAACACTGTATTTGAATGTTATGTTGAACAACATTTTTTTCTTAGTCTTAGGGATTAGACAAAGATGGTTCTTCCATAAAACATAACAAGAAAATTTTTCATAGTATATTCTGTTAGCATATAATCAACTTAATTGCTGCTTACTTGATAATTAAACATCGATGTTGACCTTATTCTCTATTTTTCTTTCTGGTTAACCAATATATCTATCATAAATGGGTTGGAAAAAGCTATCAAGAAGCCTTGCTTTTTTTTTTCTCAATTACAGTGGAAATTTAATATTATTTTATATTAGTTTCAGGTGTAATCTATATAAATTGCAAAGCGATCTTGATGATAATTCTCATACCCACCTAGCACCATACACAATTATTATTAGCTATATTCCCTATGCTGTACTTTATATCCCTGTGAGAGAAGATCAGCATTGTTGAGCCCCTAGTTTCTTGCACAATTCTGTGTTTTGTTGTGCCCTGTCAACAGTTTAATTGGGACATTCCTTTGTGGATATATGACTTATGTATGCTTTATTCAGGCTTTACACCCTTTTTTCTTCAGCAGAGTTTGAAGAAGGAAAACATTTGTATTGCACTTGTCTCCAGTTTCTTAACTCAGTGATATACTTTCCTTGGGGTGCATATGCCAAACCAAGTGTTAAAAAATGGGAAAGAAATTTTGACTTTGGAGAATATTAAGATGCAAATTAAATGCATTTGATGAATAATACATTTTTTAGTATCTGCTATGTATAATAATCAAATAGAGAGTTATTTCTTCAAACATAGGGGCTTACAAAGACAAGTACCAATGGGCATGAAACGTTGTATAGTTAATCAAGAAATTTTATTCCCCAGCATGCACAGCCCTCCTATAAATAGACCTTACAGTTATCATGATCTACTTCTCAGGGCTAGCTCTTGTCCTACAGACTGGATGGACTCACCATAGAAAATTCCACTCTCAGGTCCTTTCATATAAATTTCATTGAACTAGCTCTACTCATTAAATTATCTTCTCCACTAGTCTCTGACAGCCCACAGTGTGATTGATCTTGAAGTAAGGACCTGAAGTAAGTACACCACACAGAGCTAGTTTGGCCTTGGAAATTAGAATATTTTTTTTTTCTTTTGCAAACAGTATATTTTTTATCAGGCAAATATCTCTTCAGCTTTTTTTTTTTTTTTTTTTTTCAGGTAAGCACATTACAAATACAAGACCACAGACTCAATTTTAGTCTTGCTATTTATTTCTCAAACAACTCAGAATTAAATCAATTTTTAAAACTGTAGGACTAACACAGAGCTCTCAGTGACCTCAGATTTTATTCAGTGAGAATTTGAATGTGTCACAACTCATAGGAAAGCAACAATTCCATTAGACAAAACTGATTTTCAAATGGCATTAAAAAAAAGGGAGATTAAAACAAATAAGATTGAATAGAGGAGCTGATTTCATGGATTGTAAATGCTATACCTATTAGCAGAGTCATAAAACAAGAAAACAAGGTAATTGGACAGACTGTAGGCAGAGGAAAGTTATGTAAATGAAGAGAGCCTTGTTAAAATAATCAAGATAAAGTGATTCACTGATGTGGAAGCTAGCCGTTTTTGTCTTTTAATTGATGCTATAATTAATCTTTTTTTAAGTAAGCTCTTCTTTCAAAGGGTCAGTTTCACTTGAAATAAATTAAGGTGGATTGGACATAATATCAATCTGAGTTGAAGTTTCAAAGCAATGCTATCGGTAGAGCTAGTTCTACAGAGAAAGATGCTGTAAATATACATTTGGAAATACTCAGAGAATATAAAGTATTATGACCTCCCCTTTCTTTCCTTAAACTACCATGTTTAATAAGTACTCTAACTCCTGAAAGATAATTGGTAGAACTGCTTACCCTCAACTCATGGATGCCCTCTTCCAAGGGGCTTAATACACTAAGAAATATGTCCTAGGTTTTTACTATCATCTCATTTGTAGAGAATAAACTCATGTGCTTGTATAATTTCTGCAGGGAGGTAAAAGCAACAATTCTGGGTAGACTACTGACTTTGAACCCTGCTCTTAGCCACTGAATTATACATTTAATAGTTTTTCACATAAGAAACTTATTTTGATCTTCAACAATATACCAAGTTGGGTGTGAAAGTATTGTAGCTACTTTTTTATTTACTTTATCCCCAGATAGTCCTCATGGGAATGATATGTTTGAAGATACAGCATGTTTTTGAATATTGATTTTATCTTGAAAAAAGCATACTTGAATATTCATGCCAAATTATTGGGTAATGGTTCAGATGGTTTATTCTGTAGATACAGACTTTCTGGTTATAGGCATGACCTTAAACATGTTTCTATGAAGCCAATTACTATAGCTGAATTAATCAGACCTCTAGGGAAAGTCATAATTCATGGTGCATGAGTACTTCTTAAAATAAGAAGAGACAAGTACTGGAAGTTAAAGGTAGTAGATTTTTAAAACTTTGAATGTAAACATAATTGTAGGGTTTAGCACATTCCACAAAAATTGTGATTATGTTAAATGTATTTATTACTCTATAGTTTAGAGTTTTGTTACTGAAATTAGGAAATGATAGGAAAAAAAAAAAAAAAACCTCAAAATAGTCTTTTATCCAAGAATTAGATTGTACAAATGCAAAAGTTACAAAAGTCACAGTGCCAAGATGTAATGGAAATTTTATTACTATATTTCTTTTAAACCTAATTCAAAGTGGCATCTTTAAATATTTTACCAATTCACTTAATAATCCTTTCCTTTAACTTTAAAATTACTATTTAAAACAATCATGAACTCTTAATGAGATACAACATTACATGTTAAATAAATGAGTAAATTAGTGTGCAATTCATAGAAGAGAGAACCAAATGATATCATTAAATAGCTCATATATGTTCAATCTCACTTATAAACAATGAGATGCAAATTAAAAAAAAAAAACCCTTCTGTAAAATTTGCAGACTAACATAGATAACATTCAGTGCTATTGACTATGCAGTGAGGTGTGAATCCTAAAGCATAGCAGGTGTGTTATGAATGCCTACAGAGTCCTAGAAATTAACTGAATGATAATGCACAATGGACTTACAAATGTTTATGATTTTAATTTGTTGTTTTCAATTTTACAAAGGCAGTCTAAGAAAATAGCAAAAAACATTAAAATGCCAACAAATACTAAGGAAAACAATTCTTAAACATTTAAAAATAGAAGAAGCTTAATTCTATAAAATGAGAATAAATCAATGAATTATAGCTATGAAAGAGTATATGATACAGCTATTAAAATTATGTTTGTAAGTGTTTTCTGTGAAAGAAAATATAATGTAATGTTTCAAAAATGATATAAGAAAAATATAGGGGGTAGAGGGGAGTAAAAAGAGAATGGATGTAATACAACAAAGAAATTAAATTAAAAAAAAGAAAAATACAATCTCAACTCAATGAAAAAAATATATATATATGAAAATCAGAACTGTAGCAGTGCAAGTAAGAGTAAATATCTCTCATTGGTAAAACCCATAGATTATTCTTACCTTATAAAATATTTATGTATATACTGTGCACATGTATGCACCTATATGCATACATAATAAATAATAATATATATTTATATTTAATAAACTGTTGCTATTTAACTGTCAAGCTCCTTTCTGGTTAACTATATTTTGTTGTTGTCTTTCATAATGACATTTTAATCTGCAATTTCAGTTCAAAAGAACTTTAACAAATACTTCAAAAGCATACCATTCTTCTCTCAATTTTTCAAACTACAAAGTAGCTTTTACTTATCAAATATTAATAAATGATTGGTCACTGGTCTCTCTTTTTAAAAATTTATATTCTTTTTAATCCATGCCCTTTCAGATGCAGCATATGACTTTAGTTATGAAAAATGTCACCCCATCATTTTGGACTGTGTTTATTTTAGTCAAGGGCATTGATTTTCTAAAAGAACATTAACTTTCTCTACAATCAAACTGCTTGACAAAACATGTGACTATTCTGAACTGGCACTATAACCTATCTGATCTCACAATATACAGAACTTTAAACTTTCCACCTTTCTACTACTCATTTTATATAAAAACTGATTTATATTTAACTATATGATATATATCATGAATTAAGGCATGTGGCTTTTAAATAAATATTTTCTTCAAAGAAATGTCCCCTTTAAAACATAATTACCAATCTGATAACATCTGCATTTTAAAATTGAAATAAGAATGTATGGCCCTGGATGGTGTGGCTCAGTTGGTTGGAGCCTGGTCCCAAGGACCAAAAGGTAGCAGGTTCAATTTCAGGTCAGGGTATGCATACTCAGGTTGAGAGTTTGATCTTTGGTCTAGGTTTATATCAGGACATTACTGATCAATATTTTTCTCTTACATCAATGTCCTTCACTCTCTTCTGTCTTTCCATCTTGCTCTCTTCTCTCTCTAAAAAACAATAAAAAAATCCTCAAGTGAAGAATACAAATATGTAATATTATTATTATTGATCAAAGCCTTTGCAAAATTGATTTTTAAAAAAGATTTTACTTATTATTTTTAGAGAGGGGAAAGGAGGGAGGAAGAAAGGGAGAGAAACATCAATGTATGGTTGCTTTTCATGTGCCTCCAGCTGGGAACCTGGCTGGAAACCTGGCCTGCAGCCAGGGTATGTGCCCTGACTGGGAATCAAACTGGCAACCCTTGGGTTTGCAGACCGGCACTTAATCCACTGAGCCACACCAGCCAGGGCTGTAAAATTAATTTTAACATAAATTTACATTTACTGTCTCTTATGAATCTCTACAAGGAAGAAAAGTGATGTACACTAAAATCAATGTGAGAACTATTTTTTTCCATTTGAAGACCAAGAATAGAAAATATGCTGTTTCAGAAACATTCATTTTTCTATTTTTCTTGTAAAAGTGGAGTATTGCAAGTTTTAATGTCTTGAAAAGCTAGTAGATTAGAGCAAAACTTAGAAATCTCTATTGCTTAATGGCATTTATATTATTTAAATTAACATCATTTGATTTCTTCACTTCAACTGATTCTGTTATGCATTTATAAAAGTCATGATTACCTCTTATAGCTTAATTAGAATCGGTTGCTCATCTCATTTACCTGACCCAGAAGTCCTATACTGCACCACTTGTCAACAGAGTTGTTATTGAAATTCTAAGTACTGACATGAATTACATCAAAATCTGATAGTATTGCTTGGCACTATCTGGTAGGGGATTTAACAAATCAAAACATTAAAACAGTGCCATGCAATTTTGCATAGCGGAATTTAAAATGCTTTGTCAAATATGCCTTTATACTGTAATTTGTTGGAATGAAGGACTTTCTTATCCATAGTAATAAACAGAAATCATTCCAAATGATGAAACTATAGTAATTGCAGTAAAATGGCCATTCATATGTATTCTCATTTGCTTCTAATAAATAAGTGTTTTTTTTGTGCAAAATCTTAGTAAATTATGGTAGTCATTAAAGTATAAATTTGATTAACCATATATATCATAAATTAAGGATGATAAAGTAAATTTTCATTGACCTCTACCCAATTAATTTTATATAATCACATCGACACATGAATCAACAATTTGCATATCTCAAAAGAACAAAGGTATCTTTGACCCTGTTGACTGTTCATATACAAGTATACTGAACAGTGGATTAGTTTGCATATGAAGAGATATATGAATTTCCTTATAGTGCCACACTCAGCCTTCTCCTTTTCAAAGTTACATCAATCATGTGGTCATAAATTTAATAGAGCACTCGGAAAATTTATGCCTGATTCAAAATTGAAAGAGCATATGAGGTCTGTCCCAAAAGTATTGGCCATGCAAACTGTTTCAATTATATTGTCATAGGTTCAATACTTTTGGGACAGACCTTTGATCAGAATTAGGATCTGCCATATATATATCATATATATATTATCAAATCTGTGTATATATTCAGATCTAAAAAGAGATAACTAGAGTAATGATTAAACTAAACAAGTAGAGTTTATTGTAATATAATGTTAATGATAGCTACCATTTATTGATTTATTATTATATCCTAGGCCTTATACTAACATTTTTAAATATATGATGATGAAAGGACATATGATTTTGGATAGTAAACACATGATGTAATATATTGATGATATAGAATTGAATACTTAAAGATATATAAATTTATTAACCAATATAATCCCAATTAATTTCACAATTAAAAACATATATATTATCTCATTTAGTCTTTACAAAAACCTTTGAGTAGTTATTAATGTTCACATTCAATAAATGAGGACATGTTAAGAATTTTATAAATTCTACTTCAGATAAGTACAAAACCAGTATTTATTTATTTAGTAAAGATTTTATTTATTATTTTTAGAGAGAGAGGAAAGGAGAGAGGCAAAGCCAGAGAGAAATGTCAAGGTATGGTTGCCTTTCACCTGCCTCCAGCTACAGACCTGGCTGGAGACGTGGCTTGCAACCTGGCCTGACTGGGGAATCAAACCAGGGACTTTTGGGTTTGCAGGCTGAAGCCTTGTCCACTGAGTCGCCAGCCAGGGCAAAGCCAATATTTAAACCCAGATATGGCCACAAAAACAGTATTTTATTCTCTGCATTATACAACTTGCCATCTGAGCTTTAGAAATTTTACTCTAAATTTAGAAAAGAAGAGAAAAGGCAGGCATTTTTTCTACATCAAGGTCAATATACTTGCCAAAAATATTTTAAATTATCATAGGCTTCAATTATAAAAGCAAAGTAATAAGAAAAAAAAAAAAAATGCAATAGTACCTAACTTATGACCTTAGTGCACTCTGCCTGGAGTTCTATATTACTTTCTGGGAGTAACATTTTCAAAGGAATATTAACATACAGGATAGCTGCTATAAAATAAGGTTAATAAGAATATAATAACTGTTATTATAGCTACCTTTTATTTCAACATGCTATGTGCCTGGTGCTGTCTTGATATTTTACATGGTTTTCTTATTTAATCCTTACAGCATTTCTGGAAGCTAGGTGTGATTTTCCTCATTCTATAAGACAGAAAAGTGGAGCTAAGAAAGATTATGTAATTCTCTTGAGAAAACATTGTTAATATATATTAGAGCTGGAAAAGCTGCCCTGAGACCACGTAACTAAAATACATTAGCACTGGTGTTTATTTAACAACAAAGCCAGGGTACTTCCTATAATACTAGCTTACAATGTCAAAAGGAATTGAGAAAGTTTAGTACTAAAGAAGACAAGTATTAGAAGAATTGGGTTTATATTATTGTATAGTTTCAAAGGACTTAGCTAGAAACAAGTGGAAGCAGTAAAAGAGACATTTTCTTATAGTAAGGATTTTCTTTTGAACAGGCCAGTTAGAATATGTTATTTTAGGCCATGCCAAGGTAATAACTTGCCACTTGATACACATAGTCTCATTTCTGAATCAAGAAGTTACTATTTGTGGTTCTCTTGGCCTGAAGTGCTTCCATTTTTCTTTTTGAGGAAGTAACGTTTGAGCTGAGTCTTACTGAAAAGAGCTATCTTCTCTGATGGCTTTTTGGAAAACTAACCCTGACCTCATTACCACATTGCACTTACTTATTTTTAACTTTGATTATTTTTCTCCCCCACTAGAATGAATATTGCAAGAAAACATAGATCACTACTATGTAAGGCACAACACAGACATTCAAAGAATATTTGTTAAATCCGAATGAACATTGTCAAAGCTATTCATGCCTTAAATGAAGTATCATTAGATTTACTTGTAAGTTCTCATTCATTGTAAGAATCTGATTCTCTCTTTACTCTAATAAATAATGAAGGCAGTAAATGAAAGATGGTCTGTATGAGGACTGTACTGTCTTTTCCAAACAACTTAAAATTTACAATAGTCACATTAAAATAATGTTTAAATATGTTCAAGTGAATATACAATTATATTATAGAATTTGTGAAGACTGATTAGGAATTGCACGTGAGAGTCACGACTGTTTTAATGTCAGTTCATTGTTAACCAAATTCAATACAAAATTTCAAAATCCATGCTCCATGGTTTTTGTGTGACATAATGTGTAGGCATCAGGGCAATAAGATGCTATTTCTAGTGCAGAACTACAAAATAAATAAAAATATGCTTTAATACCATAATAAATATAATTTTCTTAATGCTTCTGATGTGTTCAGGATAGCATAGAATATTACACATGTGTTGCTTCTTTTAATCCTCAAGATAGACACCTATGAGATAGTATTTCTGCATAATAATTCTATTTTACAAATCAGGAATGTGGGACACAATAGGCCCAAGAAACCTGCCCAAAGTTACACATTTTATCTGATGAAGTTGTATTTAGGCATTAGGTCAGGCTGGCCCCACATTATACAATCATTATACATTATATAATCTCACCCCAAATATCATTTAAGCAAAAGGGAGTATTTTCACATCACCCACAGGTGATAATTGAACACTGATCATTCTTCTTCTTTTTTTTTTTTTTTTTTTTTTTTTAATTTTGAGAATTTGAGTTTTATACATAAAGAACTCATTTTGGAGGTCAAATTCAACTTAGTATTTTTTTTTTTTTTTTTAGGTTCTAACATACTTTGAGGAAAGAGAGCAAACTGCACCTCTGTGGTGAGCGCGTGATATACCTCACTGTAATGCATTTTCTTGTCAAAAGTTCTTAAATGTTTGAGTGGTTGCCCTGTAGAAAAGGAAACATCTTGTACTGTGAGGTTAGAGGGGATTAAAAACTAGAACGGGTGGATAGATGTGCAACGAAGGCAGTTTTGGCTCAATGTAGGGGAGAAACTTCTCTCAAGTTGGGACATGAGCTTGCCTTGAGAGCTGTGGCAGCCATTGAATGAAGACGCACTTTTGGAGACAGGAAAGCTATTGTCAAAGCTATAGAAAGGGAGTCAGCAGGATTTTTCTGTGAAGTTACAGAGAGTAAATATTTTAATCAAGGCTGGCAGTATAGTCTTTGTTGCAACTACTAGATAATGCCTTTGTAGTACAGAAGCAGCCATGGAGGTTATGAAAGTGAGTGGGTGTGACTTTTTTCAAAAGTCTTCAAGGAGAAGGAGAATAAGTGACAGAGACTATTGTGGCCCACAACTCCCAAAATATTTACAAAATGGGACTTTTATAAGAAAAAGCTACCCACCTAAACAGATGTGCTCTGTTAGACAACTTTCCTCCAAGCTGACTCAAGTATTCAAACCCCTAGCATTAGGGGGCCAACATATTTACCATGGGGTGGGTGGAAAAGCATGAAAAGACATGTAGGATATATTACTTTCATAATGAAGAAGTGATACTCAGTATTTCTGCTACATTTCAATAGCCAGAGTTAACCATGCATCTCTGCTTAGATAGAAGAAGGCCAAAAATACAAGGAGGAGCAAAACTAGAATTATAGTTTTTCATATGGAAAATAATACAAGAGTTAATAAATAGTAATACAAGAATAGACTGTTTTGTGTACTAACAACTGTAAACCTACTTTTGTCCTACCTTGTACATGTTTAACTAAATAGCTTTCTCCCACCACCTAATTCACACTGTGGAAAAAGACCATGAGCCTTTGGTGGGCAGAGCACTGACCCCACCACATAGAATAAATAAGTACAGAGATTGAGGCTTAAAATAGATATACCTGGTGAACAAAACAAGGAGCTTTGAAGTAATTTTGGCAAGTTCAGTGACCAAAGGTAACCTCTCAGAATGATCTGATCTTAAAGTTTTAACTAGAAATAGGGTGGGTAGTCATGCCCTAGACCCATAACTTCTTAGTAAAAGGTTTATCTTTGTTTAAGAAAGCCCTGTTGTTGGTCTTGAGCTTCTAGGTTAACACACCTTTTGAAATGCTGGAGCATCAGGTCCTGGTGGTGTTTTTAGAGCTTCCGGACCAGGACCAGTAGGTTCTGATGGTGGGCCAGCCTCTGGTCTGGTGACAAACAAGGACTTACTCGGAGCTTTCAGGTGATTTGGCACGCTTTATTGCAGGCTGCAGCAGTCTAACAGCTGAAAGGCCAGGAGGCTAGAGAGGAATGTGCCCAAGTTTACAGCAGGGTCAGGCTTATAAACTCATTAGAACAAAGGAGGCTGTATGTACCTTAGAGCAAAGAGGCATTTTACCCCAAGGCAACACCTGCAGGTTCAGGGTTGCTATGTTGTTGCCCCTGGGCTCAGTGCTTCGGGGCTCTGGGATAAGATTAGCTTCAAGACTAGCTAGCTGGCAGGCTCCAGCAGAAGGGCCAGCCATACACAGAGAGGAATGGGGGGCCAGCACCCCTATCCTGACGCAGAGTAATGTTTGAGGTATAACCACCCTCAAGCCAAATATAATCTCGTTAGCTATCCTGTAATCTAAAGCCTTGCTTTCTTTCACCTTTATGCAATCTTCCTTTGTCCCTTTCTTAATTTCAAATATATAAGAGAAACTGCAACACTGTCATTCTTTGAAGCATTTGAAATCTTGCTTCCCAGCAGGGTGTCAGTTTGGCTCAAACAAACTCATTTAAAAACTCTCTAAAGGTTTGGACATTCATACTTCAGTAATCCCAACAGGCATTTCAATTATAAGGCATGATATTTTTATGTTTATACAATCCCAAATGTTGTAGAAATACAGTATCTATGGTCTAGACAGAGGTTTATTTTCACTAATATCACCTCCCATAACTGTTTTTTCTTTAATAAGAAATGGCATAAAGTCTTTCCAAACACATTCTCCTAATAAATTTAATAAATTTTATATCATAAAGATCTTCAGGCATTTAGTCCTATATAGAGAATCTTAGAATCATGCACTTATATAAGAAAATTACAAGTGTAAGTCTCATAAGATATATGAGGAATGATGCCATATATATATAGAGAGAGAGAGAGAAAGAGAGAGAGAGAGACAGAGAGAGTCTGGATTTTTAAAAAGCATTTGGTTTTAGTATATTTTGAGTTAGTCTCTAATATATATATTACTGCAATTTTACTTCACTTCATCATTTATATCTTTGTATATTCACGAAGTCAAGTCTTAGGCTTGTATGCCATCTTAAGCTAAAGAAAAATGTGGAGTGATGCAGAATAGTGGTTTGGACATCAAAGGGGAGAAAGTCATTTGAAAGAAGGCAGAAAAACAAATGTTTGGTAAACAAGTGTTTGCTGAGCCATCTTTAATAATGGAACACGGAAAGAACCTTATCTAATAGGCCTTGTTAGGTTCCTCAGTCTTATCACATTCTAATGCAGATTAAATGTGTTGTATGTGATGAAATCTCCTTTCCTGGATCAAGTTTTATTTTTCTAAAAAATTTTAGGCAGATTCGAGGAAAACCAATGGTTTTCCTAAGTTGTTACTCTTTTAAAAATAACCAACTTAAAATAATATCACAGCCTTGGCTGGTGGCTCAGTGGAAAGGTGCCGGCCTGTGAACCCAAAGGCTATTGGTTCGATTCCCAGCCAGGGCACGTAACGAGGTTGCAAGCCAGGTCTCTAGTCAAGTCCTTAGCTGGAGGCAGGTGAAAGGCAACCATACATTGATGTTTCTGCCTCCCTCCCTTCACCTCTCACTAAAAATAATAAAAGCTTAATAATAATAATATCACAAAGAAGATATATTATGGGGTGGCAAAATTTGTTCCCACTCAGTAGCTGTTGGGGCCCACCTGGGAAAACAGAAACTTGGAGTCCCCATGGGCCAGGCTAAACCTGTTAAGCCCCAACTGGAAGACTGGGAGTTCTGGTTACATACATGTTTCCATGTAAAACCAGTGGCCCTGGGGGAGGAGGACTAGGTCATGGGGGAATACTTTAGTTACTATGAAGCCCAGCCTGTTCTCTCACCTTGCCTGATCCTTTGTTGTATAAATTGCAGAAGGTTTTAAAGTTTGAATGCACATCCTGACCTGAGTGAGATCTCCCTGCCCCCTCACTTGTTTTTCCTTTTCCCTGTAATTAGCATTGATTAGCATTGATTGGCAAGCTACATGCCTCTAAGTTTATCCCTTTCAATAAAAGATCTTTGGGAACAAAGAACTGGGCCTTTGGCCTCCAGCCACTGGCCAGATCTCCTTCCCCTTACACAAGCTGTCTGGAACCATGCTATTTCATCCATGGTACTAAGGGATTGGGTCCCCCACAAGTGGCAACAAAATAAACCAAAATTTTTCAAAATAACTTTCTTTGTCACGTTGTTTCAGTTTTCATTTTCATAGATTTTTATCAGAAGAGAAAAAGAGATTGAGAGAGACTTAGTTTTTAAATAAGTCTTGTTACTTGCTAAACATCATTAAAGGTGTGAAACACTAATTGACAGGACTTATAAAATAAGTTACTTTAAGAGAAAATAGTATAATCATTCAAATAATTAAGTAAGAAAGAACAGTGGGGAGTTTACTTTAAAATCTAAAAATGGAACTGACTTTTGATCCAGCAATTCCACTACTAGTGTAACAGAAACACTCAGCAGGGAGTAGGAGGTCGAGCCATAGATAGGGGCTCTAACAGAGTAGGCTCTGTTTTCCTGCGCTAGTTTCCTCTTCTTTGTTCCCCGTTTGTGATGCCTTGCCCCCCCCCCTTGCTTCTGTTTTCCCGCGCTAGGTCCCTCTTCTTTGTTCCCTGTTTGTCCCTGCCTCCACCCACTCCCCAAAAGTATATAAGGAGGGGAGACCCTTACTCGGGGCCCAGAATTTGGAGACTGACTCCTCTGGGTCCGCGCGTGTAATAAAGTGCCTACTTTTTCACTCATCTCGGAGTTCCGCCTGAGTCTGTTCCCGTAACACTAGGACTATACCCAAAGAATCCTGAAACACCAATTCATAAGAACCTATGTACCCCTATGTTCATAGCGGCACTATTTACAATAGCCAAGTGCTGGAAACGCCTTAAGTGCGCATCAGTGGATGATTGGATCAAAAAACTTTGGTATATTTACACAATGGAATACTACACAGCAGGAAGAAAGAAGGAACTCCTACTCTTTGCAACAACGTGGATGGAACTGGAAAGTATTATGCTTAGTGAAATAAGCCAGTCAGTGAAAGACAAATACCATATGATCTCACCCATTACAGGAGACTAATGAACAAAACAAATAAGCAAAACAGAACCAGATACATGAATACAATGAACAGAACTTCAGTGGGCAGAGGGGAGAGGGAGGAGGGAGGAGAAGGCAAAGAAGGGGAGCAGTTTAGTCAAGGAACTAGCATGGAAGAACCATGGACATGGGCAACAAGTGGGGTTGACTTTGGTGGGGAGTGGGTGGGTGGGGAAGGGGAGAGAGGGGAGGGGAAATGGGTTGGATGTAACACAATAGTAAAGTTAAAAAAAAAAAACAAAAACAAAAACAAAAACAAAAAAAACAGTGGGAGTAATAGAAACTGCAGACAAATGATAATCTTCCCAAATAGCAAACAGGGTCCTGCTGCCTGGGACCACCCTCTAGGGCAAAATTCCAGAGGCAAAGTTTTGGTGATACAGGAAAGGAGTCTTTATTCAAAAGATGCACAATTTTGCAATAACTGCTTTGCACGTGCATTAGTCTCTTAAGCCTCTCAATTAAGGCTAAATTATTGAACACCTGAGTTCTTGTAGCATTACCCCCTTCTTAGTTTTTAATTATCTTAATTTTATTATTATTACTTTTTATCATAGTAAGTTTTATTTATTTTAAAAGATTTTATTTATTATTTTTTTAGAGAGAGGGGAAGAGAGAGAGGTAGATAGGGAGAGAGATATCCATATATGGTTGCCTTTCACCTGCCTCCAGCTATGGACCTGGCTGGAGACCTAGCTTGCAACCTGGTTATGTGCCCTGGCTGGGGAATCGAACCAGCAACCTTTGGGTTTGCAGGCTGCTGCCTTAGCCACTTAAATATCTTAATTTTATAGGGTTACTACTATACAAACCAAAACAACATATGATGCAAAAGCTGCACAATTTTGGAAAAAACGGCAGGCTTCTGCATCAGAGCTCATTGCCTTTAGAACACGCAAAGAAGAAAGAATAAACTTGCCACCTTCTACTAGGGTAGCTGGAGACTAGGCTGCACCTAGAATTTCTTCTCCCATCCAAAATCCTTTGGGAAATGCAGACAGCTGCAACAGGATCATCCAGGCATCTTCCAAGAAGAGAGAGAGCCAGGGAAGCAGCCAGAGAGCCCTTCTTTTACCTCAAATATTCTAGCTCACAATTCCATGTGCTCTGGAGACATTCAGCTTCTCAACCAATCCCATCCTAGACTGCTTCCCATTGCCTCAGCAACTCCTCCTCTAGTTTCTCCTGCTTCTCCCCAGTGATCTGACCAGGTGTCTCTGTATCAATCAGAAAAACCTAAGGGATAAGAGAAAGAACCACATGGTCTATTGAGAAGAATATGAAAGAAACTTGAATTAATCTTCAGGATTTATTAAGTCAACAAAAGCAACAATCATACTGTATGACTCAACATAATTGACTAAAGTTACCTTAAAGAAATAGGATCAAGCTGTGGCTGGTGTGGCTCAGTGGATTGGCACCAGCCTGTGAACCCAAAGGTCACTTGGTTCGATTCCCCAGCCAGGGCACATAACCAGGTTGCAAGCCAGGTCTCCAGCCAGGTCATTAGCTGGAGGCAGGTCAAAAGGCAACCATACATTGATGTTCCTCTCCCTTTCTTCCTCCCTCTCTTCCCCTCTGTCTGAAAATAATAATATTTTTTTTTTTTTTAATTAAAGGAAAAAGAAAAAGAAATAGGATCTACCATCACCAACATCATACCTGTACTAAGTGTCAGGGCAGCCTTGCTGTGAGACCTGTAGACCAATGTGGGAGCAGGCAATGGGCTTATTTGGGGCTGAGAGGAAAGGAGTATGAGAGCCAGTAATGAGTTTGTTGGAGGTTGAGAGGCAAGGGCTGCTCCCGGACTGCCTTAAGGGCCCATGGAGCAGGGGAATGGAGACTCCTGGCCCTCAGGGGCCAGTGGGAGTCTCCCTGAGGACCTTTGTCAGAAGATTTTTAAGCTGGCAAGCTGAAGCAGGTATGATGCAGATGTCTTGCAGTGATTTATCAGGAAATTGTCCCTAGGTCAACATCAACACATTTCAACAAGTGTTTGCCCTAGTGGGTTCCTGCCACATCCTTTTCTTCTGGCCAGGTTCATTAACACATTCCACCCTGGCTGCCTCTGTACTCACTTTCCAGCCTTTTGTTTGTAATAAAAGGATGGGGCTGACACTCAGGATCTCAAATTAAATGGGAATTAAAGCAAAGGGGGGTGCTGTGGTCATTCTAGCTACTTCCTGCTGACAAGGTCATCACTCAAGGGGTGGGGATTTCTGCTTCCATTCAAGCAGTGTGTGTCTCAGTCTGGTGGATGGGCTGGCAGCGGTAGGTAATCTCCCAGCACCACGATTTAGTGGGGAACATATGTTTTGGCTGCATTGATGGTCCTATGAACAGAGCTGATGAGAAGGTATATAAAATGTGAACCTATGGTTAGACCAAGGATTAAAGGAATGAATGGCATAATCAGGGAAACAAGAATGATCGAGAGAGAGGAGGAGATAGGAGAAGAAGGTCTTGGGCCAGGAGGGGTCGCTGGTGGCAGCATTTATTTCTGCATGTTTTCTGATGTCAATGTTTTCTTTAAACATTTAAAATTTTCTACAACATGCCCACTAGTGTTGGTATAAAAACAGCACATCTCATTTAATAGAACCCATGGTTCACTGCCTCAGCAGCTAAGAAGGAGAAAGGCAGGGCTGTTTATAAAAATTCTAGTGAGAGGAGGTAGGCTTGGAAGAAGGCTGTCCTGCTCTAGAATGGGCTCCCCTACCCCTGTCCTGCTCTTTCAGGCAGGGGCTAGAGATAAATGGCTGAAATTATAGACTTAGGCCCCAGGCAACAGCTAAAAACCAGCTTTGTTTAAAATGTCACTGTTTTTCCTTTGGCATTGGAGAGGCAGACACCTTGCTGTTTTCTGCATGAGTTTGAGTAGCAAGTTAATTACCTGATTGTTCCCAGGACCTAGAAGCCCTTAGGTCTAGAACTCATAGTGTTTCAAAGACTTATCCCATTAAAATTATACATAAAAGTATATTAGAACTTTGTAGACATTTGGGGATTCTTGTAAAATTTCCTTATTTGACAAAATTTTCAAGTATTTTAAAATGTATTAAATAAGCCTGATTAGTCTAAAAATATTTTTTTTTTTGTAAGAAGAGAACAAATCCTTGAGATATTTCAAGGGCCCTTTGAAATACCTTAAAGCCATAATGAAGAGTCCTTTACATTTTAAACCCTGGAAATTTTGTCAACTAAGGATTATGTATTATGAAATGATATTTGAGTATTCTAAAGTGATAACAAAATGTATGTGACATCAATATAGGCTGACAAACCTTCAGTTCTTAGCATTGAGAGACAATTTTTTTTTTAAAGATTTTAAATTTATTATTCTTAGAGAGGAGGAAAGGGAGAAATGCAGAGAGACATCAATGTATTGTTGCCTTTCACCTGCCTCCAGCTACAGCCTGGCTAGAGACCTGGCTTGCAACCTGGTTATGTGCTCTGGCTGGGGAATCGAACCAGTGACCTTTGGGTTTGTAGGCCAGCACCTTATCCACTGTGCCACCAGACAAGAGACATAAATTTTTTTGAAAGTTAGTTAACTATTTAAGTAATACACCATAATACATAATTAATTTACTCAACAGAACCTTGGCTATTAGACAGATATAGGAAAAGCATTTTACAACCTTTCGATAATATACAGTCCCTCATAGTTTACCTTGTGCATCGAGGGAGTGGGTGAGATTTCCCTTCTTTGTACACTTATTCCTAATTAATGTAGACAGGGGAACCAGACCCAGTTTGAAGCTGTGAATGCAAGGCTTGGGTTAGGCAAGCAAGGAATAGCATCGTTGTCTGCTAGGGGCTTATATGGGACTATGGTTGCTTTACAGTGTGCCTCTATTATTGCATGGACTTTTTTCTTCCAGCTGGCAGGAAAATCTAGTGTTCTGTCCTGGTCTACATCCCTGCATATCCTCTCATAGTTGTCTTCTTGCAGTGAGTGCCCTAGCGGCTTTTAAATGATTGACCAGTGCCCTCGGGGTGGCAGTTTTTCAAGAGAAATTAAAATAATGCTCTGGCAAGGAGTATTCAGATGCAAGTTGACTTGCTGAAAGTCACCTGGGGTGGAAAGAAGTTCTTCAAGCTTCTAACAGACAACTGATTTAAGTTCACTTTCTTTTCTCCCTGTAGTGAATCAAAATGTGCTGTTTATGAGGCCATTACCCCTGGTCATCCCTGACTTTCTCAGGAGTCTCGGTTTCTCTCCTGACTGTCTAAAACATCTAGGAGGACTCAGAGTGCTGGGTGATCAGCTCTTGCACTTCCCTGGGTGAGCCAAAGTTACCTTACAGTGATGGGAGTTCCCTATGAGGCCCCTGAGTGTCTTACAGATTGACCCCAGACACCTCCATGAGGCCCCCATTCATGTAGGGATGCCTGAGAATCAGGCCAGATAAAGTGCCTCTTTTGTCTTTGGAGCATGAGCGGAACCTGAGCACTTATTTCAGATTTCATTGTTCCTTCTAAAGATCATGGTAGGACAAGGAGTAGCAATGGTTGCAAAACTGTGCCATCAACACCAACAATTGAGATTGAGGAATTACTAAATGGCCCAGCATATTAATAGAAAATATAATGGTTTACCTGCTACTAAAGGAATTACCTGAGGCTCTGTCCTGGAGATAGGCCTGAAGGCCTGTGTGGTCTCTGGGCAGCCTTAATCCTCCACTGATAGTTCCAGAAGCTCTGGGAGGTCAAAGCCAGGGTCCATTCCAGGTGGGTAACCAATGTCTCCATGCTTGAGGGGCCCAGGAGCAATCAGATGTCCAATGGCCCTCCAGTTTGCACAGCAGGAGGGGTCCCAAGGAGCTCAGGGATCTGAAAACTGTTTAGCCCAAGGTCCAGGCTTGCCACTTTTGAAGCAACCCCCTGGAGGGGTCTGACTTTTGCTTTCGGACAGGTTAGGTTTGTGAGACTCTTTCAGAGCAGAAGCCAGTAATTGGAAAGCCTGAGTCTGAGATTGGGCAGGTTCCTCATCTTGATTGTTGAAGACCTTGAAGGCCTGATTAAGTGATTTGGCCTGACTGGTTTGAGAACCAGGATGCCCTCTGGGGAATTAGGATTTAGGTTAGTGAAATGCTGGAGGGCTTCCCTTAATCTGGCTGAAAAGGTGGTGGGGTTTCCTGCCCATTTAGGGTGTTGGCATGTGTCTGCATGACCAGCCAAACACATTCCTTCATGGGTCCCTGGGGTCCCATAACTTCCTGGAGGAAGGGAATGGATCAGGGCTGAAGTTGAAAAGGGGAGGTAGCAGGAGGTGGCTCTGACTTGAAGGCAGCGTGTGGCACAACATGGGGCTGATGAAAGGTGGCAGTTGCTCCCACTGTGCAGGGCAGCTGGGTGGAGGAGCACAGAGAGGGACACCTGTGATGCTGAGTTAGGGGAGGGAGAACAATCATATCCCCTCAGGTTGAGGGGCAGTTACTTGCTTGAAGTTTCCAGTCTGCCAGGGACTAAAAAGGGGACAGAGGGGACAGAGAGGAGGCAGTCCTCCACAGGATCTGAAAGGGTCTTTAGTGAGTCAGAGGGGAAACAGCGGGATCAGTAGGGTCAGAAGAGCTAGGTTTAGGGAGGGGAATGTGAAGGAGGAAGAGTTGATGAGAGTAACAGGACGTTGGTGACTTCTGACCATTTGCTGTTATACTTGAGGAAGTTGTCAAGGACAGTAAGGATCAAAATTTTTTGAAAGTCTTAATTTTACTACAGACCCTAATTGAAGGGTCCACAAGTTCCAACAGAGACAGCCCTAGGGGAGTGGGCTTCGGAGGCAGGGGCTGAGATGTTCTCATGATGCTGAGAGTTGCCTCAGAGGGTAGGAATGAGACAATGAGAATCAGGTGGATTAAGGGGCATCCCTGCTTAAGCCAAGCTGACTCCAGGACAAGAACCAAACCGTCCAGGGGGTATGCATTTCCAGCCTCCCTGAGAGTTCCGAGGAGCCATGGTAGACTCAGAGGAAGACTGTCCTAGGCCTAGGATTTTCCTGCACAAGTGCACAGTAGGCTTATAAGGAATGAGATGGTCAACCTGACAAGAGATGAAACTTTCATCACTCACTGAGACGAAACTTGAATTGGCAGAGGTCCAAGGTGGATGGAGGGCAGGCCATGCAAAAGATCTGGAGGGAAAAGAAAGAGGTTGTTGGATGGGCAGCCTCTCTAGCAAGGTGCCAGAGTGGGGTGGAGGGGGTCCCAGTGCACAGGATCAGGGCGTTTGCCTGAGCATTGTGTGCCTCACTGTTTCCCAGGTTGCAAGGTACCCAGAGACACCTCATCTGAACCCCTCCAGGATTTTGGTACCCTAATGTCAGAAAAGCCTTGCTCTGAGATCATCCAGAGGCCGATGTGGGAGGTGGGAATGGGTTTATTTGGTGTGAAGAGGGAAGGAGACCAGTATGGGTTCCTGCCATATCCTTTTGTTCAGTCCAGGTTCATTAACACATTCCACCTCTATACTCTGACACTATGCAGCAGAAACTTTGTGAAATAACAATACTACAGGGTTGGCTGAAACTTGGAAGCACAAACTAAAAAGAAGGTAGAATCAAGGTAAGAAATAACTTGTGACTAGAAGTTTTCACAAGAAAGCCTCTGTTGCATTCATTTGTTAACTATTTTAATATATATCGAAACGCTAGGCCATTAGACGTATCTACATTAGACAGAATCATAGTTGTAGTCAACTGTACCAAAAGAAAATCACTGGTTTTAATTTTTCTTAGTGGAATGTTGACACAATGAAGGTACTCTTTAGCAAAATTGTCACTGCTATACTCACCCCCATCCTCTGGTGGTGATGGATTATCCAATCTTCCTCAGATCCATAGGATGCTGAAGACATTTTTTTAAAAGATTTATTTATTTATTATTTTTAAAAGAGAGATAGGAAGGGAGAGAGTCAGATAGGGAGAGAGACATCAATGTATGGTTGCCTTTCACTTGCCTCCAGCTACGAACCTGGCTGGAGACCTGGCTTGCAACCTGGTTATGTGCCCTGACTGGGAATAAAACCAGTGACCTTTGGGTTCACAGGCCGGTACCTTATCCACTGTGCCATCAGCGTGGGCTGAAGACATTTTTTTCTCCCTATAGGAAATATGTGCTGGCTACCTCTAGATCCTAGAGATCATGGGTTATGTCCTCTGGCTATAGACATAACTTCCTTTTATCTTTGATGGTGAAAGACAACAACGCAGTTTGTGTCACTTCCATTAAGTAATATTAGTACAATAAGAAATTAAAAGATGGTTCATACTCTTTATGGTGTTTCTTTATAACCCTGGGATAACTCTGAGTCATTCTACCCATCAACAATGGCTTCTCACTAGAATTCTCCTGTACAATTCCCAGCAAGTATTTACCCTTTCTCCAATAAGAACTTAGTTTCCATTGACCAAAACAAACAAACAAACAAACAAACAAACAGGTTTAGCTTTTAGCTGAAAGTTACACAGACACCTTAACCTTAGATAGATTAACCTTAACCCCTCCTTTTTACACACCTGTAATCTTGCTGTTTCGGTATAACCCCTATGTTTTGTCCTTCCGAACAATACACAACAACAGGAGGTCGCACTTGTATTTTATTACATAAACCTTTCATGACTTTTATTTTTCTTTTTCACTTGTGAAAAAAGCCAATTTCATATTTGTAGCCAATAGCAGGTTCTCTTCTAGTTCTGATCCAGTAGGAAATACAAGACAAGCTTACATCAACTACGGAAACTAAACAAGCTAAGTGTCTTAAACATTCAAGCATTTAGGAATTGAAATCCATACAATTAGTAAACAATCTCTGTACCATATTCATGCATATCCATATGCCCTGGCCTCATCCTGAGGGCTACATACAGGTAGTGTCCTTTCATGCTAATGGCTTCCCCCAACTCTATGTCTAAAGGCATTCTCTACCCATAGAGTCATGAGCATAAAGCAAGGAAGATGTGCTATAAAACTGTCATGGAACCTCTGTACCATGGCAGTGTCATTGTAATTTGACATTTTATATGTTGGTTCAGGCAGAGTTCCCAAATAGAAGTATTAGGACAAAAAAATCTTACATGTAGTCTCCAAAATTATGCAGCATCCCTTCTGCCATATATTTCTACTCTATTCTTTGGTCAAAGCAGCCATAATCCAGCCCACATTAAAGCAGTCATAATACCAGTGAATAAATAGATCTCACTCCTCTTATTTTCAATGAGAAAGGTGTCAAAGAATTGGAGCTCATCTCTAATGCCACTCCTCCTTGCAGTCTAATATTACATCCGCTTGAAACAATTGTATCCAGATCCTTGACTTGGATCTGCTTTTTAGAAGAACCAAACTAAGATACTCTGACCTCTGTTGACTTCTCTTTGAGATAAGGCATCGCTGGGCAGCATTGGTGGAGCAGTAGCTTCCATGATGCCAGGTTTTTGGGTGATTAGTTACAGTATTTAGAAATACAGCTTAGAATATGTATTCATTTCTTATTTAGTGGGGTCATTTTTGTTCCTCCAATAATTCTCCACATTCCTCAGGAAAGAACAACATTGGATGTTTTTTAAAAAATGTTTCTTTTAATTTTTCTCAATAAATTCAAATGGTTCCATTAAGTAGTGGTGAAAATGAATCAGACTCCCCTAGTAACCAGTAGCTATCAGAGAAGCTTAACTTTCTCAGTTTCTCGCATAGCCACAGAATAAATATCTATATTTTTAGAAACTGTATAAACAATGCTATGGACATACATGTAAGAATAATAATAACACCTGTCCATTATGTTTTCATTACAAAATATCCTATAGGTTTGAGCAGGTAAGGCTAATTTAATTATTATGTTTCTAAGAAGGAATACAGGGAAATTAGAAACATACATAAATTAATATATACGCTGCTAAGTTGAGCAATTAAGGGGAGCAGACCATGTCATCCCCAAATGTGCCACTTTTGCATATGAATTATTTTGAATGACAATCTAGACCCAGCAGACTCAGGATAAACTTCTATCTGTCCCTTACCTGGCTAAACATTTTTAAAGAGGGAGCCTGGACCAGAAAGAGAATTGCCAAAGGTAACATTGTTGTCTGGAAGACTGACCTGAGTATGAGGGCAAACATCTCCTCTTCTCATCTTCCTGTGAATTGTCCTCTTCCCCTTTGAAGCCCTAGGCTCTAACCTCATTCCTTAGCCCAAGATGGTTTACAAACGTCAATTGCCTGACTGCCTTTGGGTCTCATTTCTTGGTGGGACTCCATTACATATGAAATTAAATATGTTTTTCTCCTGTTAGCCTGTGTTATGTCCATTTAATTATTAGACCAGCCAAAGAACCTAGAAGTGTAGGAGAATTGTTTTTTCTTCCTTACAGCAGCAAGCAGAAGTATTATGTGAAAACAATGTCTATATCACAGGGCCAAATTTACCTAATTCATATAGGGAAATTATAAATCCAATGCACACAAATATTTCAACAGCCCTGACCTGAGCAATTCAAATTCAAGGCAGTGTTGCAATTAAAATGACACAGCCCATGTTGAACCAGAAAAATTTAAAGTAATTCAAGTTTTTTATTTCACTTATAATTTTCAAAATTGATTTTAGAAAGAGAGGAAGGAAGACAGAAAGAGGAATGCTGGTCTGTTTCACTGATGAATGCATTCATTGGTTGAGTTTTGCATGTGCCCTGACCTGGGGTTGAACCCTGTCAATGTAAGAAACATGTAAAACTGTACAAAGTTTTGTGAGCTTATTTGAGCCAAACTGGTGACAATCTCTGAGAAGCAAAACCTCAATGAATTGAGAAAATTCCAAAGAATGGCAGTATAGCACCTTGTTTTATATATTATAATCAAAAGAAGAAGTGTAAGGGGGGCTACAAGAAATCCATTGGTGGGAGATTAGGGAGAGGGGAAAAAGCAAAGCAGGGAAACCTCTGGTGTTGGATAAAAAGTAAAATGATAAACACTTTTACACAGGTGGGTCCAGGATTGTCAACAGTCAATTAGCATGATAAAAATGACAATGAGGGCATCTGTGGTCTCCACCTGGTGTGGTGCTTGTGCTTTGAGGGGTCTGGTAAAAGGAAATTTGACATTCCAAAGGTATGACATCCTAGATGCAAAAGGATAATAGGCAGGCTCAGTTAAGGTAAAGATTGACCTTTCTTAGAGAAAAATACTGGCATAGGACATAACTAACTACCATGATCTGTTTTTAGTTAGAAAATTTTTAATTTCAGACTATCCTATGTGGTTACCTTAGGTCTCTCAGTTTGCAAGGCCACAATGCAGGCCTCTTCATGGTACTGAGCAAAGTGGGATTTGCCCATGTGGTACCTTGGTGTAAAACCCAACAATTAGTGTTGAGGAAAACAGGGCTTTATTTACAATATTCCAAATGGGGGTTGGGGTGGGCTGTGAGCACTCACTTCAGGTCAGAACCCTATTCTCCCATGAGACCCAGCACTTCTCTTGCTCCCCAAAAGGCCATAAGCCAAACACATGCCCAGAAGGTCCCCATTCCTTATCTGTCAGCTCTCTCCTTCAGGGTCAGGGTTACGATGTCATCAGCCTCCGTACAACAGTCCAGAAAAGCATGTACTGTGTTGCACTGGATCATGGTGAAGTCCAGGTACTAAAAGAATCCTCTCCACATGCCCCAAGTTCCAAAAGTCCAAAGAGAGTCCAGGTCTGCAAGGCGGAGTCCTCAGTGGCTTCCGAGTTGGAGCCAGCCCGGTTAAATCAGCAGTGCGCTGGCTTTCTTCACCAGCCCAGGCTGCAGGCCCCTTTCCTCCTTGCAGACTACGTGTCTTTCTCTCTACCAAACTGTGTGCTCTCTCTAACCACGTGCTCCTCTCTAACCTTGTGCTTCTTTCTAACTCTAACCACGTGCTTCCTTCTCCCCTTAACTCCTTGTGTATACATGGCCTTCCCCCTTTCGAGCCACACTCTTCCTCCCTGTCTAAACCACACACCTTCTCCTCTTTCTCTACCCTGAATACTACGTGGTCTTCCTCCTTTCACAAATGGCTGCCACCTTATTTTTAAATCCCTGGCTGTGGTCTGGGATGGCCTTTTTCGCAGTGGGTACTGAGACCAGTCCTGGCCACTGACAGAATCTTGCACAGCCCCATAAGCTTTTCTGTCATTAACCTGTGGTTAAAGCCCCTCCTACCTCTTGGGGAGTGGAGGACAAAGGCTGTGCTCCACTGAGTCCCATCCCCACCCCCAAAACTAGGAATCTGAAGACACCTTCTTCCACCCAGAGCATTCAGAGCTTGTCAGGTTTCCTTCCACAGGCTACAACTTCGGAGTATTGAGACAATACCAACTGAACTACCTGGCCAGGCTTCTCAGTTGTATTTATTAAAATATCACAAAGGTGATAAATAGTCTAGAACATTTTTTTTTTAATTTAACCTTATTGTTGTTGTATTGCATCCATCCTCTTTTTATTCCCCTCTGTCCCCTTCTTCATCCACCCATTTCCCCACAAAGTCAATCCCACCTGTTGTCCATGTCCATGGCTGTTCCATACTAGTTTCTTGACTAAACTGCTACCGTTCTTTGCCTCTTCCTCCCCCTGCCCACCTCCCCTCTCTCCCATGCCCACTGAAGGTCTGTCTATTCATTGTATGCATGTATCTGGTCCTGTTTTGCTTGTTGCTTGTTTTGTTCATTAGTGTCCTGTAATGGGTGAGATCATATGGTATTTGTCTTTCACAGGCTGGCTTATTTCACTAAGCATAATACTTTCTACTTTCATCCAAGTTGTTGCAAAGGGTAGGAGTTCCTTCTTTCTTTCTGCTGTATAGTATTCCATTGTGTAAATGTACCAAAGTTTTTTGATCCATTCATCCACTGATGGGCACTTAGGTTGTTTCCAGCACTTGGCTATTGAGAGATGCAAATTAAAACCACAATAAGATACCACCTCACATTGTCAGAATGACCATCATCAACAAATCAACAAACCACAAGTGTTGGCCAGGATACGGGGAAAAGTAAACCCTGGTGCACTGTTGGTGGGAATGTAGGCTGGTGTAGCCACTATGGAAAACAATATGGAGTTTCCTTTAAAAACTAACAATGAAACTGCCTTTTGATCCAGCAATTCCGCTACTAAGGCTATACCAGAAGAAGCCTGAAATACCAATTTATAAGAACCTATGTACAGCCCTATGTTCATTGCAGAGCATGGTTTTTAAAATTCTTTTTATTTTCTGTCTTTGACAGACTTTCCATACCCCATAACCATCTTATTTCTCATTTTAAAAGCTTCTCCTTAAAAATCTGTCTACAGCCCCCAGCTTGCCTATCCTACCTTCACATATTTCTTCTCCCCTTATTTTTAGTTTTTGATTTTTGGAAACTGATGAAACTTTTTTTTTTTTTTTTTTTTTTAAACTAGGGCTGGGAAATTTGATCTGAATAACTGTCATGGAATATTAAGATCACAAATAACTGTTGGTACTCATTCAATCCCTATGCATGTCAAAGACTATATGTGTTAACATTTAATTGCTCACTTCACAAAATCAAAAATCCCCCTGTGGTTTTAAAGGGGAGAACAATGTGCCTCTTGTAAATATGCATTTGGCATAAGAATTATTTCAAGTTGATTATTTGTAAGAAACATCAGACACAAAATAGCTCTGAAAAACCAAGTAGAAACTGCCTTTTTGTAAGAGAAATTTACATATATAAAGGAAATCTCCATTTTTAAGGGTTCCTCCTATTTAGTACTAGCAACAGAAGGACTAAATCTCTAGAAACTCTTACCAATGGAGAAGGCAAAGACTTAGGCCTGCATAACAACTATCCTCTCATATAACTGCTTTGCCTGATTACCTTACAAAACTGGCTGCCCTCACCCACCCCTTCCCCAAACTTCTTCAGTTTTTAGCTAAAGGTGGTATTTAAAATAGTGGCTTGGGTCATTTTAAAGAGTTACTCAGTTTTCCATGTCAATAGGAGACATACATGTTATTAAACTTCGTTTCTTTTTCTTCTGTTAATTTGTTTTTTATTAAAGAGGGGTCATAGCCAAGAACCTAGAAGGGTACATGTGGGGTCAATACATGGCTCTCCCACTTCCTGAGACAGGGCTGTTCAGGGGTCCCCTGTATAGGGAGAATGTGTATTATTTTAGAATAGGTTATAACTCCCCCCTTATATCCTTTTTGAAGTGGCTTCTTGTCCTGTGACTGCTTCTTGACCATTCTTTCTGCATGTACACACTGAAGTGATGTAGTATAGAGTCCTGTGCTTAGGACACATGCCTCCTTTGTCTGGGACCCAGTATCAGACTAGAGGAGGTGAAGTCTCTCTCTCATTGGCCACTGCCATCAGTGAACTGTACTATAATGTAATAAATGGTATGTCCACAATAGCTAGTCCATTGGGCGGATTTTTTTAGACTATCATGAACACTTAAGCAGCTCCCTGGTTTGGGGCTCCTGTAATACAATACAGTAAAAGTTATTTTTTCTCCCCTAAAATTTTCCCTTTACATCATAAATGAATAAAACTATTCACTATCAGTACACCTTGCAACACTACCCAAGGTACAAAACAACAATAAAGCAACAAAAAGAAAAAGGGAAAGTTACTAGTTACGTAAAAGAAAATATATATGGTCATTTACCAAAGTTAGAGAATTTAAAAGCATTTAAAGACAAACTATTAGAATTAGAAAATGAATTAGCTACTTGATCAATATGTAAAAGTCAAGTGCATTTCTATGTGTTAGCAACAATTAGAAAGTGAAATTTGAAAACACATGCAATTAACTATTGTTGCAAGAACTCTAAAATACTTACAAATAAATGTAATAAAAAATGGATAAGATCTATACAGAGAAAACTACAAAGCCGTATTGAGAAATGTTTTAAATAATTTCAATACATTAGGTAATTTTGTTTTCTGTGTTCGGAAGAATCAATATTTTAATGCCAGTTCTTCCAAAATAAACTAGATGCAAGGTCATCTCAGTCAAAAATTTTCCCTCCAAAATATGAAAAATATAAAAAGATCACAGAAATGAACAATTTCAATATATGGAATTAGATAGGACTAATAATAATAATATAACAATCTTAAAAGACAATAAACACTATCAAATTTTAAAAAGTACTATAAAGCTACAATATTTAATACTATGGTGTTGGCACTTGGGTGAATATATAAGACAAAGGAAAAGAGAACCCTGAGCCAACCCACATATGCAGTCCTTGATTTAATATAAGGTGCCACATGATGAGGAAATGGTGATCTTTTTAAATAAAGAATGGTAAATTGATTTGATATCTGTATAGAAGCATAGAATAAGAATTTGAATGTTTGGGCCTCTACTACTGACCTAGGGAAGCTATATACCTCACTATCTTGATTTTTTTTTTTTTTCAATTCTCCTTGGCTTCTATTATGTAATATCTGATTCTTAACATGTGTCTCACCTTTTATTCCTTTAGTCAGTTCCATATAATAATAAATTTAGTTCCCAAGCATAACTTTTCCTTTCTTTTATTTTTTGAGCATAATTTTTTAAATCATAAAGCTTAACTAAAGTAACAGAGCAACCCCCTCAAAACAAAGAAAAGCCAGTGACTTAAATTAGGAATTTTTTTCATCATATATAAGTCAATGTTGTACTCTCAGTTATTATAAAAATAAAATCTATTCTAGTGAAAGAGTAGGAAAGAATTCATTAAGGAGTATTACATATTCCTTAGTACATGGGATTGGTGGGAAGGCAGAAAATCTAGGAATAACTCCCAGACCGTTACTGTACAACTGGCCTAGAGAGAGAGAGAGAGAGAGAGAGAAATAGAGAGATGCTGTTAACTCATGCTTTAATCCACACAACCTTGTTGCAATGAGAAAGCTACCACATCAGGAAGGTACCACCACCACTTTTAGCCTCAGTCAATCCAACACCTGGTGATGTAATTTCTAGAAGTTCTGGTCTTCCTAGTCTCATGCTGCTCACTCTCTTTCACACTCATTCTTGGGATTCTAGCTACAAGGGAGCTGGGAAATATAGTCCACTCTAGAAAGATGTTGGTGAAAAAATGGAGTCAACCAGTCTGGAGCATCTAACTCTGCTTCCATATATCCAAAATTATGCAACATATATATATATTGGATATATATATATATATATATATATATTTTTTTTTTTTTTTTTTTTAACTTGCCCATGTTTACGAATCTACTTAGGCAAAGCCAAAAGCACAAAATCAGTTCAATGAAGGTTGAGTAATGGTTCCTGCTACCATTCCTTGCTTTCTCTAAAACTAAAATTCTATCAGTATAACTTAAGGTTTTTATTTTTAAACTTTAACAGTTTATCTAAGTGTGGACTAAAACAACCTCAGGGGTGTATGAAATGTTGTGTTAGTTTAAAAAAATGGATAGAATTTTTTTTAAAAGTGACTGACAGTATGCTTAGATCATTCAAAGGCAAAACACAAACAAACCCAAAAATGTTAATGTTGATGCCTTCACTGAGCCTGAATGTTAATGTTATATTGCAGAAAACTCTGACTCCATTTAATTGACACACTTTTGGCAAAATAAGTGAATGATTTAGCTGAAGTTAATAGCTCAGACATCTGTGTACTAAGACCTCCGAGCAAGTGCTACATGTAGTCAATATTCAGCATCAGAAAATGTTATATTCAGGTTTTCCTGTCAATAATGAGATTTAAAATATAACAGAAATATCTTTAAACAAATATGACAATAATGAATAGATCTAGCAAATAAGAGCAAAAAGATATCTGAATACCAATTACTTTTTTTTCTTTAGAGACTAAGCAAAGTAAATCTTCAAATGTTTTAATCTTAGTAGAAGGAAAGGAACATCAGGAAAAATCAGCTGCACTTGAAGTATTACTGGGGAAACTGGTTCTTCTCACTGATGCAGGAATCATAGATCAGCAACCCTATTTATGTGTGTGCAAAATTTATTAGTGAATAGGAAGGCAAAAGGAAGGGTGGCAAAAAGAAGGGTGGCCAGAGGCCAGGTGACCAGGACCCCCATGTGACAAAAGGACCAAGAGAAGAGGCAAGAGAAGAGAGTAAGTCCTTTCTTCTGAGGGCTTATATAGTTGGCAGGATGGGTGTAAGGGAGTTACATTTTAATTGATGGGTAAAGATTGTACCAGCTCCCTGGGGAAACATGACTACCCAGATGTAGATATAATGTGGGGGTTTGTTAACATGAATCCTTATCTTGCTCTGGACTAGTTCATTTTGCAAATGTGACAGAGGCCAGGCAGTTAACCAAAGTTGATTTAAGGGCTTTTTATTTACACTGTAGTCCCTCTCCCCTCCAAGGCCTTGGGATGAATACACAGTGTAAAGGTTTTCCTTTTCCCAGCTAGCGGAGACGACACACGGACATTCAGGGGCTCCCCCTGCACTGTCACAGTTTACTTATGTTGTTCAGAATGCCTGGCAGCCTTACAGGACCAGGCAGGCTCGGGATTACTGGGTCAGTGGGTGAGACATGTCTCCCTCTGCTTTCAGCCTTCTGTATTAAGTTCTTTGTTAAACTGCAATGGTGAGGGCTCCTTGCCTTTGTTTCCTTCTGGATGCTTGTTTGGCTATAACAAAAGTAGGTACAATAAATAAACAAATAGATAGATAAATAAATAAATACAAAAATGAAGAGCAAATGACATAGAATACCCCAACCAGAAAAATGCAAGATTCGTAAAGGCTTTGCTTTCAATAAGTTTGAAGAGAGCTGAGAGACTAAATGAAGTGAAAATGTGCTGAAGACCATGAGAGTTGGCAGAAATTTTACCCAAGAACTTGCAGGACTTAAAGCCGATTTTGTTAGAAAGGAGATTTACATTCCAAATGAAAGTTCCTTAGAGCACCCAAAATCAGGAGTCTAGGGGAAGAGGTCACTCCACATATTTCTTATCAGCATTGCAACATTCCCTGCCATCCTTCTTGTTCAGCTTGATCACAAAGAAAAGTATTTAGCTTAGGAAAGTTTATGGTAGTTGATGTAGTAAATGTGGTAAAAAGTACAAGTTACTATCTCAGGAAAATAAAACATGGAAAAATGAACATAAGTAAAAATGTAATTAGGAGGTCAACGGGATTATTAAAATACAAACATAACTGTGACTTAGTGGGGGAGTAACAACAAATGTTTAAAATGTTCTTGATGTATTTGGCTGCCTTACTTTTGTAGACAAAATAAAAGAGGATACATTGAAAGTAACCTCACAGGATAATATGATCATAAATTCCTAACATGGTGAGTAGTCACAGCATAGGCCCATAACTTCTTTAGAATGGAAGGTTTTTAAGCCAGCCCTGTTCATTATTCTTATGCATAAATCAAATCTCTCAAAAGCATGACCACCCTCAAGAGAACACACAATCTTGGTAATCTAATCCAAACCTTGTTTTCTCTCACCTTCATGTAATCTTCCTTATACTCCCTCTTTAGTTTAAACCACGTGAAAGAAATTGCAAAACTATCCTTCTCTGAAGCACTTTAGATCTTGCTTCCTGCCATATGTCATTAGTTTGGCCCAAATTAAGTCATAAAAATTCTCTATAGGTTTGGCTGTTTCTTCCTTTGACACATAATATTTATTTTGTATGGGTATCAGAGATAAGCACAAATACAATGTTTAATTAATTATTGCTATTAAAATAATTTTTATTTACATTTAAATATACACAATGGACTCTGGTAGATAATTTTCATACATTATCCTCTTCTTTATCTGACCTTGATGTGTTGGGTTTTTTTCACAGCTTGGTAAAATGTCCCTTTATCTATTCACTTTTAACTCATCTGCCTGATAAAAACACCTTAATTAATATTAATGTAAATTTTTCTTTTTTTTAATTTAATTTTTAAAAATATTTAATTTATTATTATTTTTAAAGAGAGGGGTAGGGAGAGAGGCAAAGAGGGAGAGAGACATCAATGTATGGTTGCCTTTCACCTGCCTCCAGCTATAGACCTGGCTGGAGACCTGGCTTGCAACCTGGGTTGTGCCTTGCCTGGGAATTGAACCAGGGACCTTTGGGTTCACAGGCCAGTGCCTAATTGTAAATTTTTCTTATAAGTTTGATTTTCCTCTAGCCCAGGACCTAATTGATGTCTGCGCTTGGATATATCATAAATATCTCAAATGTAGCATGTCCAAAGCTCATCTTTTGGTTTTCTAATACAAAGTTCAACTAAACTTAATTCCTCCTCCCCAATTAGTATCAGTACACCCTTGTTTTCCTCTGTCTACCTGTTTTTACTTATCTAAATCTATTACATCTGTCATTGTTGCCTCTGTTCCATATCTGAAGTCCATCTGTATCCTCCTATCTCAATTGTAAATGAATGACAAACCAACCATAACTTCTTCCTTGGACTACTAACTGGAGTCCTAACTGATATATATGCCCACAGGCACTCTCCCCACACCTCATTTATAGTAGCCAGAGTGATTTTTAAATAGGATAACATCCCTTTCCCTTTATAAATTTTTAAACTATAAGAAATAAACAACCTTTTTCTCTAAAGTTCCTTGGAAAGTCTTGTTAAGCCCCAGCTATATTTCAAGCCTTTGGGCAGCTTGGGATTAGGGAAATTTAGAATGTGGTTGAGAGGAGAGTGTGTATTTTATTTGCTTTCTATCTCAATTGCTAGCAAAGTTGCAGGCCAATGATTCAACTTCAATGAATATAATTGAGTAAATGAAGAAGAGCCATCAAGAGCAATCTTACCGAGTCATATTGGTGGTGCTCTTTTATTTTATTTTAATTTATTAATTTTTAATTATTTTGGTGATGCTCTTTTAGTCACCAATATTGAGGATGATAATATTGGCAGTAATATAATACCCATTCATAGAACACATTATTCCTTCATTGTGCACAATAACACTAAAGTCCATGCTAGTTAATTTCTACATATGAGAAGTAGATTATTAAGAATTTAAATATAAATTAATTGACTTGCCAAAATTGAGATTTGCCCTATGATTATTTGACTGCAATCTTATGGTTTTAATATCCTATCTTAGCAAGAATTTAATCAACACTTATGAAATCACAATAATGTCAGAAAAAGTATCAGAGTCAAGTTGTTTGATCTTAAATGAGTCTGCTCATGTTTATATGAGCTTTGTTGAACCTTGGAATTTCAGTCAGGTGATAGGAGTCGGATTTTAGTATCTATTATTCAATTTATCTTTATTTTCAAGATACATTTTGCTGTATTTTTCACAATATGTTCCAGTTTCTTTGACTATGTCTACATAGTAGTGCAGTTATATGTATTTTTAAAATATCATTTATGTTTATTTATTTTTAATGTTTTTAAGATTTTACTTACTTTATTTTTAAAGAGTAGGGAAGGGAGGGAGAAAGAGAGAGAAAGAAATATCAATGTGTGGTTGCCTCTTGCACACTCCCAACTGGGGCCATGTGCCCTGATTGGGAATCAAACAGGCAACCGTTGGTTTGCAGGCCAGCACTCAATCCACTGAGCCACACCAGCCAGGGCTAACATATCATTTTTTTAAAGGAGGAAAAGTACAATTTCCAAACAGTTTTCAAAATGAAATTACAGGAATTGAACTTTCTACATGACTACCACTATAGAAAATACTAAGTTAAACTGTAACTATCAGAAGTCAGTGAGTGTCTTTATGACACGCAGCACGAAGTAATGGAAAAGACCCAGACTTCACACAAAGACAGAGTTGGGTTTGAATATTGGTCTGCAATTTTTTAGAAGTATCAAGTTAGACAATTTTTATCCTCTGTGAACCTCAAATACCCTCATCTGTGAAACTGTGATATCAATACCTAACTTTCAGTGTCTTTTTAAAGGTCTAAAATGCCAATTTTTATTTCTTTTAAATGGTCACCTTTTTTTTTTTTTTTTCTGATGGTGAGAACTTTAAAGATTTACTCTCTTAGAAGCTTTTAGATAATACAATACAACACAACATCATTGTGAAGGTAGAGAAATTTCTCTGTCTATGCATGGCTGGATCTCCCTTCTGGGTTAGCCGGGGAAATGGCCTGGGGATTAATCCATCCCAGAGCCCTGAAACACTGAGCCCCAACAGTAACCAATTTAGCAACTATGAGCAACTGATGTCACCTTGGGTTTTACAGCCTCTTTGTTCTAATGTATATAGATAGAGCTTCCTTTGTTCCAATGTATAAGATACCCTTTCTGTAAACTAGGAGTGCACCACTGTGTGGGAGGGCGGACAAACTGTGCATATTCTAGCCGACACCCTCAGTACACTGCAGCTGGATGCAGGAGAGTGGGTGTAGAGACGCTTGGACTTTCTGCGGTGGTTAACCTAAGTGCTGCTGCTGTATGGGGTGGGGCAATGGTACATATGCTAGCCGATGCCCCAAGCCTCCTGGCCGTGTGATTGTTAGCCTGCAGCCGCTTGCAATAAAAGCATGCCAACTATCCTCAAGGGTCCAAGTAAGTCCTTCTTTGTTACCAGACCAGAGGCCTCCTCCCTGCTGTCAAAAGTTGCTGGTCCTGCTCCAGAGACTGTGCAACCGGACAACTGGTGTCATGAATAGGATATTGAGGCACTGCTGCCTGACAAATAGCGTGGTCAGCAGCAGGGAGAGAGGTGCAAGGAGAGGTGCTAGGACCTGACACATTAACTAGGGTTACCATACTGTACATTGTTTTTATTATTATCATCGCTGTCATCATTATCATCATTATCATTATTAATAGCAGACACTTTTCTGTTTTTCTCTCAAAGTATATTCTGTATTTTTTTCTTTTTTAGTTTTTTTTTCCTTGTTATTGTTCTCTCAGAAAAGCAATAAGGGTGTTAAGATTTATTATATACTTTGCTTTCCCTTCTGACCAGCATTTATCATATCACAGTTTTAAGTGAACAACAAAATAAAATCTTCTCTTATTACATGAGACTCCATACAGATCCCATACAGTTTATACATGTAAGAAACATAAAAGCTCTCTACTTCAGGTGCCCAGATTTGATCTTTCTATATAAATCAATAGTTACCTGTATACACCATTCACTGATCTCAGACACATATCTTTAGTTAAGGCAGCATAGGAAGTGTCCATTGTGTACCAGATATGTGAAACCCTGTTTCAATTTCTTTTAAAGAAAACCTTATTCAGTCCTGTTACTGTTCAGCTAACTCCTGTATTTCTATGAGATACCTCTAATTAAGACATGACAAACACAATTTAGAACTAGAACTCAACAAATACAATTAAAATGTTTAAATGCAAACAAAGTGATTTAGGATATTAAATGTAAATTGTATTTTAATTATAAAAATTCATCAGTTTGGAACTTAATGAAATTAATGAAGCAAGAAATAAGATGCAAATCCAAAAGTTTGTATTCCTCTACTCAGTTGGCTGCCTTGGGCAAATCCAAAAGAGGAATAAAAGCCAATTATAGCCATAAGTAATCATTTAGGCTGTGCTACCATTAGAGAGTTATATGCAGTAAAATAGTCTGATGAGGAGTTTCTGAACAAGCAGCACATTCAGTTAAATATATGTAAGTATGTGTGTTGGCATGTGAATGAAAAGTTGATAGAAAAATAATTAAGTGTTGGAACTAGTGGATGAATATCATTATTATTATTTTTAAATAGCCACTTAAATGCCCTAAAATTGCAGGATGAAAATAAAGAACATAACTAAAAAATTGGAAAGCTGAAAACCCTAGGAACTTCTGAAATCTTGAGAAAATGTGTTTGCATTCTGAGCAAATTATTACAGGTACATTGGTAATATGAGCAATTTTCTACTTGTATGGTAGATATAATATATTATTCAGGCAAGGGAAAGAAAGACCCCATAATCACCTATCTACTTCCTTAATATAAGAAAATGTCTACATTTAAATCTTTAAAAAGCATTGTCCTAGTAGTAACTATCAAATTACTGTTTTGTAAAAAATCTGTTTTTGAAAATAAGCAAAAGTAGTTTTCCTGAAGAATTAATTTCATCATGACTATTAGCATAATTTACATACACATCTACAAAATAGTGTGAGATTGTGACAGGTAGCCTTCTAAAATATCTTCAAAAGATCCTTGATTTTTGGTATTCACACTACTATGAAATCCCTTCTTGCTGTGTGTGGGCACTCATTCATGACAAATTAAAAGGAAAGCTGGGCCCTGGCTGGTGGCTCAGGGGATAAGCACTGGCCTGCTAACCTCAAAGGTCGATTCCTCAGCCAGGGTATATAACTAGGTTGCAAGCCAGGTATCAAGCCAGGTCCATAGCTGGAGACCAGTGAAAGGCAACCACACAGTGATGTTCCTCTCCCTCTCTGTCTCCCTCCCTTCCCCTCTCTCTAAAAATAATAAATAAAATCTTTAAAAAATGTTTTAAATTTCTCAGATAAGGTTATAAAAGGCAGTAATTGTCTTACTGGCACTCTCTTATTCTTCTGTGTAAGCACTGATGACTCCAGTTTGAGAAGTCCTCATGGCTGGGACAGAGCATGGCCTCTTTCCAATCATTTACAAGGAATTACAGCTCTCAGACCAAAAAGCCATTGAGAAATTAAATCCTACCAAGCATTGCTTAAGTTTGGAAGCAGATTCTTCCCTATTCAAGAGCGTAACCCTGGTTAACATCTTGATTAGGCAGTCTTTTGAAAGATTTCATTTATTTTTTAACTTATTAATTTTAGAGATAAGGAGAGAAACAGTGATTTGTTGTTCCAATAACTTATGCATTCATTGGTTGACTTTTGTATATATGCCTTGAGGGAGTACCAAACCCTCAACCTTGGTGTATCAGGACCATGCTCTAACCAACTGAGTTCCAGGTCACGCTTGGGGGACATTAAAAAAGAGTATTCAGTTAAGTTGTGCTCAGATTATGATTGGCACAAAGTATGAAATGGAAAAAAATGGGCTGTTCATGGCCACTAAGTTTTTGGAGGCAATTTATTATGTAGAAATAAGTAACTAATAATTATTTTAGAATATCTCATTTAATAAACTTAATGACTCATTAGTTACTGAGCAGAAATTAAATTCAGTAAATTAATTGATCATGTACCAGAGTGCTGCTATTCATTAAACAATGATGTTATGATAAAGGGGAAAAAATCTTATGATCATGAAATATATAAACAAAATTTTTAATTGACTTTCTTTTGTTTGAAAACTGGGTTGCTGCCTTTTTCTATGTAGGTTCTTGGAAGATATATTAATCTAGCAGTTTTAATCTCTGAAAACAAAAACAGAAAGTGCTTTTAGTATAAGCCTCTGTTCCTATAAAGCTTTCATAATGTATTATTCCACTTTCCTGCCTTTATAAATATAGTACAGGGAACCCACCTGCCTTCTTTTGATGGCTTTCATGCAATGACTCAGCTGTTACATTGAAAATGGATTCCCACTGTACAGTAATTTGGATGTGAAAAATGAAAGAAATGATAAGTAGGCACTCAATCTAAAATATCTACTCAAAGGTTTTTTGAGAAAATATTAGACTTTGATTACTTTCTTCTGATTTAAATTCTTAAGTCTACTTTGAATATATAATAAAAATAATAAAATGATACCAAACAGTGTGTTTTCATAGGTTACACACACAGAGACATACACACACACACAAACATGAGATCTGTCCAGAAAGTATCCAGCCACATACTAGAGCCACAATAGAGGCATTTATTGAAGAAGATACAAGACACAAGAAACATTGCACATAGGACAATGATACCTCAGTCTCCTTCAAAGTAGGCACCTTGGGACTTCATACAGTTCTCTCAGTGTCATTAGTAACTATAGCCCAATGTTCCTTCTGCTCTGGTAGTAGAAGTTGTGGAAAAAATCTTGCCTGACACATTTCATCCCAAGATCCTGTATCAAAGTCTCTGACACAGTGGTTTTTGGAATCCACAGATCATCTTCTACGTCTTGCACTGTCAATCTTTTGTGGGTTGCAATCCCTACATGTTCAACATTTTCAGGTGTTTTGCTTGTTGCAGGCCTTCCAGAATGTGGATCACTTTCAATACATTCTCGACTGTCTTTGAAACATATGTGTCACACTTTTATTTGCACTGCACTCATTGTGTCATCCCTAGAAGTCTTCTGAATCATCTGAATAGTTTCCTCAAAGGAACTTTCAAGCTTAACACAAATTTGATGCAGATTCATTACTTCCCTTGCTCAGTAGTTTTGAATGTGAAGGCCACACAGTACACATGGTCTCTCAACAGCATGTACTGCCTGCACTGATTAATACAGTGAACTTGTCATTGTTCACACAAGCACATTCCAGTCCACTCTCCTTGCCTGCCAGGTTACATTGATATCTCACAAACTATTCTCATTATATTAACAATGCCTGGATTTTTTCTATTTTTTTCTAGACAGACCTCATACTTTTCTATACTAATTGTTTAAAAATTGCATTACTACTATTCCTTTTTTTCCCCCAAAGGCTTTTAGGGGAAATAACTTCTCTCTGTTTTCCATATTATAATTCATAATAATTTCTCAGTTAACCAGTATATTCCTTAGTTATCACACCATTGAATTATAAGTATATTAAAATGGAAGGTATAAAACATGACAAATTTAAATAAGCATATGAGTCAACTTTTTATTCTCTTCAATGTGGAAATACAAAGATGCCACTTCTATTTGTGAAAGATTCATTATCTGTAGATTAGACCTCTCAAATAAAATGCATGAATTTATACTGCAGTCTTATATCTAAGATTTAACCCAAATTGTAAAAATGATAAGCCAAATAACTGTGTGAAATCTGAGTGAAAGATTGTGAAGATCATTATCTGTGTAAGAGGTGGAAAAAACTAGATTGAATTTGATACCCCAGGTGGAGTTCACTGCTCTGGAAATTAGAAAAACAAAACCTTTGACATTCACGCTAGAAAATGTAGATATGGACATTATTCAAAGAACTACCATGAAACCCCAATCTGTCAATTTAATTTTTATTTTTGGCCTATTACCACATCTAACATATTCTTACATTTTTATTCCAACAAAGATTTAATGACAAATTTGCAATAATATATTAATTACATAAATTCTATTTCACTCCTTTGTCATGTCTTATAATAGGATAGATTATAAAATAGCTCAGGCTTTCCATTTTTATTATTGACAGTCAAGGAAACCTTATGCAAAAAAGGTTTGTGTAAAGTTTGCCTAATATGTGAAAACATTTTATTCTAGCCCTGGCTGGAGGCACAGTGGATAAGATGCCGGCCTATGAACCCAAACAAAGGTCACTGGTTCAATTCCCACCCAGGGTAACATAACCAGGTTGCAAGCCAGGTCTCCAGCCAAGTCCTTAGCTGGAGGCAGGTGTAAGGCAACCATACAGTGATGCCTCTCTCCCTTCCCCTCTCTCTAAAGATAATAAATAAAATCTTTAAAAAAAAAACTTAAAAGAAAATTTTAGTAAAAATTTTTTTATTAAAAATATTTTATTTATTATTAAATATTTTATTTATTATTTTTAGAAAGAGGGGGAGGGAGGCAGAGAGGGAGAAAGACATCAATGTATATTTGCCTTTCACCTGCCTCCAGCTAGGGACCTGGCTTGAGACTTGGCTTGCAACTTGGTTATGTGCCCTGGCTGGGGAATTGAACCATTTCAATTTTGGGGTTCGCACACCAGAGCCTTATTGTTTGAGCCACCAGCCAGGGTGGAAAAAAAAAAAAAAAAACCCAAAGAACCGAAAACAACTCTTATTCTGATGGTTTGATTTATTTAACACTCCCCTAAAGTAGCTCATTTTTATTGTTACTATTTTTGTCTAAGAAGTATTAAGAGAAGTTCAAACTAACTTTAAGAAGAATTTTCTAATACATCAATGGATTCCAATTGAGGGTTACTACTGTCAACTCAGGCTCAAATTCCTTACCCTGTCAACCAGAAAGTCAAATATTAAATCTAGACTTGCTCTCATGGCTTGCAGCAGGAATTTATTTGTGAGATACCCCAAGTCCGCAAATAATGAATTCTAACTTGACTTTGTAACTCAACACTGGATGGAATTTCCTGCAGAAAGAAATAATGGTGATTTTTAAAATGTTTATTCTGTTGAGGTTAAAATCATGCAAAAAATAATTTCAATTTTGTTTCAAACAGAATTGTTTACATGTAACCTTTATAAAGTCATCCCAGATCATGTTCCAGGCTCCCATGCAGCTGAATTCAAAGAAACAATCCAATAGACAAAAATGAACAAAAGTAATATGATTTTAAAGCAGCAGTCTTTCTCATCAAGAGCACATTCTTAATGTACAATAAAACTTAACAATAACTGGGAGAGTATGGAAGATCAAGAAATAAATGTAGCAAGGACAAATCCTTTTCCATTAGCTAGCAGAAGAATAATTATGCATATTTTCTGTCATTAATTTCATTTATATTAGAAATATTTGCAAATTAATGACCAGAGAGTGATAGAAAGTTACCATTAAAATAGTTCCATTAGGCCTAGCAATAAAACAAAAATTCTGTCCTTTTTTATGTGGAGCTATTTCTTCAGGTCAGTAAACATCTTGTTGCTATAACACATTTCTTATTGGATATATATCCTTATACTAAGGTGAACAAAGTTGTATTGAAACTATTCTTTATAAGATGGCATAATTCTGTTCTATGGCAGCACCAGGTTAGTGCTCTGCAAAGATTGACTTAGAATTTTAATGTTTAACTATTTATTTAAAACATTTATTTTCTAGTTCCAATTTATCTTTAAAATCGCTCTTTTCTTATTCCTTTTCAAGAGTAGGTGATTTCACTTTTTAGAGCATTAATGTTGCAAAAATTGAACTCAAATTTAATTATTTTGCTGGCCTTCAAACATCTTGTCATGTTGTTTTTACTTTGGAGGCTACTGCCTTATATTACAATGAATACTTTGTTATAATGGATGGCTGGTCACAAATAAAAGAAGGAAAATCTGAAGTCCTGTGATGGTGCCAGTGATATGAGAGTTAGAACTGTAGCTAGACTAGGGGATGTCTCTGTTTTCCTATCTTTTTCTTTCTTAAGCATAAAGGATGAGGAATCAGGCCTAAAAAGATCAGAGTTGATGACAATGGTGGATCTCTGTTAAAAGCACATTCAAATGAATGTGGGAGACCTCTGACCTGCAGAGATCCCCTGGTGCTGTGGATGAACTGAATACTTCCCAGGCAGCTTGTGCTAAGGTGGAGAAGGTCAGCTAATGTCTTGGAGACAAAAAACCTGGTTTCTGTTCTCCCAGATCTTTTATTGAAAGCAGTAAACTTGAAGACACGTAGCTTGTCAATCAATGCTAAACAATGCTAATTATAGGAAAGGAGTATTATTCAAGAATAACAATAGAAGAAACACTAAGACCTTCCTCAGTTCAGGGTGTGTTCATCTAAATTCAAAATTAAAACCTCTGCTGCTGGTACAGTAGAGCTATCAAGTAAGATAAAAGAACATAGCAAGCACCTAAGGTCATATGGACTGTTCTTATGGGCCAAATTCCCACTGGGGCCCCTTGGCTGTAGGATGGAGGCACATATGCACCTAGATTTTCTGGTTTTACAGACTTTGTCTACATGGGACGCCAAGCCTCGATGATTTTGCAGGGGAACCCTGACAAATGAGTAGATTAATTTTCTCTCTCATTCAATCCCTCTGTCACCACTGCCCCTTTTTGACCTCTCACTTTCTCTCTACAAGGACATTTCATTGGATTACTGTCCAGAACTCACTCTATTAAGAAAGGAGGCCAAACATCTTTTCTTCCAAAGCAGTTGGGATGCTAATTTCCCAGGTTTTGCCTTACCAGGTGATGCTCCTCTAACATTCCTTTCTTTTTCATTGCTTTTTTTTTTTAAACATGTGACTTGCCAGAGTATGGTAATTTCCAAAAGCCTAGCTTGAATTTAGTAAGGAAAGAATCCTATGAGATTTGAGAGCATAGTATTTGTAACCCAAACCAGGACACTTTTGTGGGTGAAAGGAATATTATTAATAATTATGCTAGAAAAAGAAGCAAAAACCAAGCACCTATCAGCTAAACATGTTTTAGAGTCCTCTAAGTCAGCCCAGATTATCACAATTTTGTAATTAATTGTTTTGCACTACTTCCCATGCATCTGTCTACATCATGAACAGCACAGGAGCTAAAGATGGTGGCCTGAGCAATATTTTAAAGAATTTAAAGTAAAGCTAGTGAGTTCTGAAATAGCACAATGTTCAAATATCTTGTATTTTAACAAATGAGTGACTTATTTAACTTTCCTTTTCCTCAGGTTTTCATCTATGAAATGAAAGTAACATCAGTATGCATATCATAGGAAGGTTAAGTGAATCATTGAGACTTATATAGCCCAACATATTGTCTGCCCTAGTAAATGGTTGATGTGCAGTTGAAAAAATGTGCATTTAGCTGTTGTTGGCAGAGTGTTCTATAAATGGTCATTGGGTCAGTTTGGATTATAGTGTTGTTCAAGTCTTCTATATACTTACTGATTTTCTGTCAGCTTGTTCTATCAATTACTGAGAGGAGTGTTGAAATCACCATCTATAATGTAGATTTGTCAGTTTCCAATTTTAGTTCTGTCCAATTTTTTTTTTTTTTTTCATGTAGGCTTCAAGTTATTTTGTGGGATGCATATACATTTAAAATTGTTATGTTTTTCTTCATGAATTTCACCTTTTAGTATGATAAAGTTTCTCATTTTACCTCAGAAAACAATCCTTGTTCTGCAATCTACTTTGTTAGTTTTCTTTTAAAGATTTTATTTATTATTTTTCAGAGAGAGGAGAAGGGAGAGGGGCAGAGAGGGAGAGAAACATCAATGTATGGTTGTCTTTCACCTGCCTCCAGCTATGGACCTGGCTGGAGACTTGGCTTGCAACCTGGTTATGTTGCCTGGGGCGGGAATCGAACCAGTGACCTTTGGGTTCACAGGCCAGCATCTTATCCACTGTGCCACCAGCCAGGGCTCTACTTTGTTATTAACATATCCACTTTATCTTATCATGAAAGTTTATTCTGTTTTTTTTTTTTAATATCTTTTTTGCTTTTAACTTGCATATTTATACTTAAAATGGGTTTCTGATAAGCAGCATGTAGCTGAGTCTTGTATTGTTATCCCAGCTGGTATACTCTGTCTTTTAACTGGAGTGTGATTTGACTTAATTAAAAATAATTATAGATATGTTTTGGTTAATTATGTCTATGAACTTCCTATATGTCCCATTTTATTATTTCCTGTTTTTTAAGTTTACTTAAGTTTTTTTTTGTACTTTTTTATTCTGTTTCATATTAACTATACTCTTCCTATTTTTCAGCATTTGCCCTGCAGCTTCCAATATATCTTTAACTTATCACAGTCTAGCTTCAAAACAGCATTACTCCATATTATGTACCATCATTTATATCTCCAACATACACAATACTTTGACATATTATTAGCTCTACAATATATTAATTTTTAAAATATTATCTTAAAAGACTAATAAATAAGAAACCTTTAAACTTATTCCTATATTATACTCTTCTAGCATTATTTAACCTATTGTGTAGATACAAATTTTCAGTAAAATTTTTCTTATATATTCCTTTCTTATTTAAAGTATTTTTTTTTTTTTAATTTAAAAATTGAATCTGAGAGTGAGAGAGATTTGTTGTTCCACTTATCCACTCACTCATTGACTTATTCTTACATGTGCCCTGACCAGGGATTAAGCCTGCAACCTTGGTACATTGGGACAATGCTATAACCAACTGAACTAACTGGCCAGAGTGCTTGTACATTTCTTGTAGTATCCATGTGCTACAATAAACTTCCTCAGTTTTTGTTGATAAGAAATGGCTTTATTTAGCCTTATTCTTGCTCTGAAATGGATTTGTCTTATATTTGTATAAACTACCTTAATTTCTATTTATTAATGTTAGTACCATATGTCCTTTTTCATCTTTTCACTTTTAATCCATTATGTTCTTTATACATAAATGGGTTTCTTTTAAGCATTTTTGTAGTTGGATCTTTTTCATCAATTTGAAAATCTTTGACTTTTAATGGAAGACTTTAAACCACTTATGTTTCATGTTAATAATTAATAACCATACACTAATAATATGGTTGGGTTTAAATCTACCATCTTGCTATTTTTATTGGTCCCATATTTTCTTGTTTATTTTTTTCTATTATTTTTGTCTTATTTTGGATTGAATTTTTAACCCATTTTACCTCATTTGAAAGCTAATTTGCTACATTCTTTTTTGTGTGTTATTTTTGTACTTATTTTGGATTTATAGGATACATATTAACTTGTCACAGTCTACCTTTAAGTGATATTATGTTACTTCATGAATAAAATAAGACCCCTAAAACAGTATATTTTATAGTTTTCTGCTTTCAGGCTTTGAGCTATAATAGTCATACATTTTTCTTCTTCATAGTGTTACAAATCCACAATATGGATTGTTTTCTCTAAAAATACTTAATTTTCTTTTAAACAAACTTAAATAATAAAAGAACTCTTTTACCAGTGTGGTACCATCTCCTGTGCTCTTTGTTCTTTTGTGGAGGTCAGGTTTCCATGAGGATTATTTTGCTGCTCCTTGAAGAAGTTTTGGTAACATTGTTATAGTGCTAGTCTGTTGAGATAAATTCTTTCAACCTTTGTGTTTCTGAAAAATTTTTATATTGTCTCCCCTTATGAAAAATATTAACATTGAGTAAAATATTTCTAGTTGTATTACAATTGTCTCATTTTCCCTCCATTGCTCTCTTTTGTCCAGTTCACCCCATCCCTTCTTCCATGGTCAATCTCCAACCTATTGTCCATATCCATGGGTCATTTATACTAGTCCATACAACATCTGCTTTTAATTGACATATTAGGTCTCTTAGATTTTTTAAAAAGTATATCTTATTGCTTATACTGTTATAGTTGTCCAAATTTCTTTTCCCTTTGCTCCCCTCTACCCAGGACCCCCTTCCCTCCCACAATCCTACCCACCTTAGTTCATGTCAATTGGTTGTGCATATAAGTTCCCTGATTTCACTCTTTCCTATATTATTCTTTTAAAAAATTGTTATTTATTCATTTTCGAGAGACGGGAAGGAAGAAAGAAAAAGAACATTAATTTGTTGTTCCACTTGTTTGTGCATTCATTGTTGTTTCCTGCATGTGCCCCTGATCAGGGATTGAACCTGCAATCTTGGCATATTGAGATGATGCTCTAACCAACTGAGCTACGAGGCCAGGGCTCACCAGTTATGTTTCCTAATCCCTGCACCATTTCCCCATTTTGTCCTCTTCCCCTTCCTAGCTGATAACCCTCCCAATGATCCCCATACCTATGACTCTGATCCTATTCTGGTTGTTTGCTTAGCTTGTTTTTGTTTCTTGGGTTCTATTGTTGATAGTTGTGAGTTGTTATTTTAATGTTCCTAATTTTGATCCTCTTTTTCTTAAATTACTCCCTTTAACATTTCATACAATGAGGGCTTGGTGATGGTGAACTCCTTTAGCTTTACCTTGTCTAGGAAACACTTTATCTGCCCTTCCATTCTAAATAATAGCTTTGCTGAATAGAGTAATCTTGGTTGTAGGTCCTGGTTTTGCATCACTGTGAATACTTCTTGCCAGTTCCTTCTTGCCTGCAGAGTTTCTTTTGAGAAATCAGCTGATATGGGAACTCCTTTGTAGGTGACTTTGTGCTTTTTTCTTGCTGCTTTTAAGATTCTCTTTTTATCTTTAATCTGTAGTTCTTTAATGATGCATCTTGGTGTGGTCCTCCTTGGGTCTAGCTTGTTTGGGACTCTATGTGCTTTCTGGACTTGTATGTTTATTTCCTTTACCAAATTTAGGCAGTTTTCCTTCACTATTTTTTCACACAAATTTTCAATTTCTTGCTCTTCCTCTTTTCCTTCTGCTACCCCTATAAATCAGATGTTGACATGTTTAAAGTCATCCTAGAGGTTCCTAAACTTCTCATTTTTTTCAAGGCTTATTTCCACATTTTGTATTGGTTCACTATTTATTTCTTCCTATGTTTCAAATTATTGATTTGAATCCCATTTACCTTCCCTTCCCCACTGGTTTTATGTAAATTTTCCTTTATTTCACTTAGTATAGCCTTCATTTCTTCCCTTCTGCATTTGCCGTACTCAAGAATATCTGTCAAGTATGTGGGCATCTTTATCACCAGCATTTTAAACTGTGCATCTGTTAGGTTAGTTATCTCCCCATCTGTTAGGTTGACTATCTGCTTATCACTTAGTTCTCCCACTGGAACCTTGATCTGTTCCCATTTTTGGGCCATACTTTTCTGTTTCCTCAACTTGACAGCCTCCTATGTTTGTCTCTGTCTTAGGTAGAGCTGGTTGCATCTGTCTGGATGAGTTTTCTTCTTTCTATCTTTTGTTTGTTAGCCTTCTGTGTAGCTCAATTTTCTGGAATTTCTGGTTGTCTTTAGTTTCAGGTAGATGTATCTACCTTAAATGCAACTTATTGTTCTTAGTTGTGGAGGGAGTCACAGTATGCATGACTGATAATTTTTTATTTAATACTAGGCATTGTAAATTTTTCCTTTTTGTCCCCGTATAGTATTATAGGTTTTAAAATATTGAGATTCTGGGATAATAAGTTACTTGGGAACAATAAAATTATTTCAGGTCTTGCTTTTTTGCTCTGTTAAGTAGGAGCATTTATTTTATTACTTAGGCAAGGCCCATACAAATTCTGTAATAATTCTTTGTGAATTATGAAACTTCCTCTCTGGATTAAAAATGGTACCAAAGGTTCTATTCTGGGCACAGTTCTCTGAATCCTTTCAGATAGTCTTTCCCTGGTCTCAGGGTTTTTTCCTCAAAATAGATGCACTAATAGGCAATCAACTGAACACTTAAGTGGTACTCTACACACCCCAGAATTCTTGGTATGTGCATCTATCTCCCATTTGGTATTCTGTATGAAAACTATAGCTGTCTTAACTCCCAGCTCTGTTTCCTTATTCAAGAAAGCTCTCCCTGAACATCTTCCTTGCAGTAAGACCACCTGCTCTGACATTTCCCTAGCTTGTCCTGAATAAGAAAATGCATAAAGGCTGAAACTTGGGACAGTGGTAGAGCTCACCTATTTCCTACTTTGAAGAGGAGAAATACAGTAATGTGCTGCCTGTTTTCCAACATCTGAAAGTAATGTTTTCACAAATGTCCAATTTTTCATTTGTTCAGAGAGAAGGGTGCAAAGCTATTCTAAATTATTCCAAAATGAAAATGAAACTTGGGATATTGAGAGCATATATATGTTAACACATATAAAGTGATTATAATAGCTCTTGGCACATAATAACTAATCAATAAATGCTAGTTTTTACTCCACTTAGTCCTTCACCTCTTGCTACTCTTGTTTTTTTATTTATTTTTTTTATTTTTTGCTTTATGACATCCAGGAGGGTAATTACTCTGTCTCATCAATAGACTAAACCAAGGGTGTCAAACTCATTTTTACCTGGGACCACATCAGCGTGGCAATTGCCTTCAAAGGGTTGAATGTAACTTCAGGACCGTATAAATGTAACTACTCCTTAACAGTTAAATGAGCCAGGTAGAAACAAGATGCCAGGCTGAAGGTGCTGGGCTGGATAAAACAAGGTAGAGGGCTGGATTTGGCCCACAAGGCCTTGTGTTTGCCACTTGTGTACTAAGCCTTTTTCTGACTCATATGTTATTAGGACATATCTGATATTGTTCACTTTGTCTAGAAATGTTTTCCTCAAAACATTATAGTATATATGTTCCAAGTGGCTATAAGTCACACTTTTCACTTATATTTCACCTTAGATGTAATTTTCTTAGTGATGTGTTTCTTATATTTCAGCTGCGATCTGACTTCAATGCCCCTTTATACTATTTTATAGAAATAAAACTTTTGTTCCAAGGGACTGTCACAGTTTTTAAGGATGTATATTTTTATATGATTATATGATTAATAAATCTCTCTCTAAAATCAATATTTGATGAAGTCTCAAGTAATTAGAATGAATATAAATTTAAATAAGGTCATGGATACTACCTTCATTTGCTCACCATTAATTCTAAGTATCTGTTAAAGTCTTGGGCACAGAGATGTGCTTTATAAAAACTTAGCTGAAGGAATGAATATATGAATTCACTTTGTCATTCTTCAAGGAATATTTGTATTTTTTCTACCTTATACTTGATAGTAAGCAAAAGAAGTATAAACACTGTTATTGTATTTCCCCAAAAATGAATTCAGTGAAATCAAATAAAATGCACTATATATGTCATTTATTATTCCATAGTACTCTAAGTAGGTCTTATCTCTGTTAATGCAAAATGTTTTTCTCATAAAATATAATTTCATCATTTCCCCAAATGAAATATGAAACAACATCAACAAAAAGAAAAACATCAAAACTCTTTGAAATAGTTTAAAATAAACAAACCTCCAGTTATCCACAAAAATACAAAAGGAAATAAACAAATTCAAACTAAATCCCTTACCACATTTGAACATGTTTCATATGAGATTTCACTTTAAAGGTAGTTCCAAATATTCCTAAATTAACCAAAAAGAAATAATTTCCTTATCTGAATTGAAATCTCCTGCTTCAAAGTAAAAAGTCCTTATGGAACAAATTTTAGTTTCAGCTAGAAAAACTTTCAAAAAAAAGAAAGTGAAACACGCACAAAATATTTAAAGACACTTAAAATTAATACATCATAAGAATCCAACCCCAAATTTCTGTAGATGGTTGACATCTGTTTCAGATGCAGAAACCTATAAATGATTCTACTTCCCTGTACCCTTATAATGTGCTACAACATCAAAAACAAGAGCCCCAGTCTAGAAAATAACATCTTTTAAGAATTGAGTCAGATGTCAACCCCCTAATTTGAAACCTAAGGAAATACAAATTTTTCCAAGGTGAGATTGAATGTAAACACTTGTCTTTCTGAGGCAGAGGTCATACAGGAATGTAAAAAGAATTTGGCTAAATTTTTAAATAACTGCTAAGCCTCATAGACTACCATGAGAGTATGAACAGAAGAGAATTTGATCCCATTTTTGTGTTTGTTGTGATGCACTGGACATATTTTACAAGAAAGATTAGGGGCAGGAAAAGATATCTGGTATAAGTCTAATGATGTCAACAGTGGCCTCTGGGGACAAGGGTATACAGGTCTGCTCAGATACCTTTCTCCAATTTCCCTAACAGAGCAACAGCATGTAAAACTTTTATGTTTCTATGGCAAGAATAGCAAACCATTTATTCTTAAAGCATAGGTGAAGGCTGTAGTTGGAGGAAAGGAACACATTAGGACTTTCTATCCCTGAGGAAGAGACAGAAAAATGTCCTAGGCTTAGACCATTAGTGATCCTCTAATGGGAAGGAGAAAGGTCATTTAGAAGGTCCCTTTCCTGAACCCCAGGGACACATGCCTGCCTAAGCCTTAGGATGAATCAGAACAACAAAATATGACCCATGTGTCCCTCACTTCCACACACCTAGCCAGATCATAAATAATAGTAGTCTATTGGTTGAAGGGAAAAAAGCCTGGAAAGAGACTTTCTGAGAAGTGCAATTCCAAAGGGAATACCTCCCCCTGCACCACAGTAGCACCAATCATAAACACAAAGTGAGCTAGAACAATTGGAAGAATTATCACTGATAGAAACAAAATTTAATCAACCATCTGAAAAGAAAGACTGAATTATCTATGGAAAATTATATCCATTATCATGTGAAGAGATGATCAAAGTATGCTGCCAAAAATTAAGGGGAAAGGGCATTATAGAAGTATATCAGGAAGTTAATTACTATAAGATATATATACACACACACACACACACACACACACATATACTGTATATTAGGTACTTGTAGTACTTACGAGCTTTTAAAGTTGTTGCAATATTTTTTCTCAGTGTAAATAAATGCCTGTGTTCATTAAAAAAAAAAAAAAAAAAAAAAAGATGCATTGGGAGTGACAAAAAGCGACAAAACCCAAACCCAGCTAAAACATTAACAAGAGTGATTTAACCCTTCCATACTACAGTCTTCTCAGAATGCAAGTTGTGCCTGCTTCAGGAACATACTATTTATTGCACTTCACTCTCATCTCACACTAAATGTCTAGTAGGAGATATATTTGGCCATTTTCTCACATTAATAACATACACTTCAATCTCTACTGTCCTACACAAGATACTCAACTATTGCCTATAGTTATGACTCAAACAAAGCAAAAAATGATACAATAACAATGCTCTGTCAGGAAAATAAGCAATCAATAGAACCAGACCTAAATATAACACAGGTAGTAGGAATATCAGATAAATAATTTGAGATTATAAGAAATAATATGTTACTATTCTAAAAGGTAAATATCAGGCATGATTAAAAGCAATTTCAGCAAAAGAGAAACTATTAAAAATCAAATGAAAAATCTAGACATAGAACACATAGAGAGATGGAGAAAGAGATGTTGTATGGGCTCATTAGTAGACTCTATACAGCTGAAGAAAAAAATCAGTGAAATTGAAGGTTAGTCAAAGTTTACCAAACTGAAATATAAAGAGAAAAAAAGTGGGAAGAAAAAAGCAAAACATAACATCCATCAATTGTGAAACAATATCAAATGTCCAAACATGCAGGTAATTGGAACCTGTGTAGACATAAAAAGAAATGGCAGGCCCTGGCTGGTGGCTCAGTGGAATGGCACTGGTCCATAAACCCAAAAGTCAGTGGTTCAATTCCTGGTCAGGGCATATAACCAGGTTGCAAGCCAGGTCTTCAGCCATGTCCATAGCTGGAGGCAGGTGGAAATCAACCATACATTGCTGTTTCTCTCCCTTTCTTCCTGTATACCTGCCCTTCTCTAAAAATAATGAATAAAATCTTTAAAACAAAAGAAAAGAACTGGTAAAATAAATATTTGAAGAGATAATGTCAAAGAATTTTTCAAAATTAATAGGAGACATCATATCACAAATGTAGGAACCTAAGGTAATGTCAAACATAACTAATAGCAAGATAAGTAAATATGTGCATAAATAAGTAAACAAGTAAGTAAATTAATCCCTCAGTCATTCAACACTAGACACATTACATTCAAACCTATTAAAAACCAGTCATAAAGAGGATACAAATATCCAATAGGGAGATGAAAAGGTGTTCAACATCACTAATCATTTAGGGGAATATAATTCAAAACCACAATGACATATTACCTCACAGCTGTTAGAATGGCTACACTAAAAAAGACAAGAGATAAATTTTGCCCAGGACATGAAGAAAAGATAATATTTGTGCACCAATAGTAGGAATAAAAACTGATGCAGTTGCTATGGAAAACACTATGAAGGTTCTCCAAATAATTAAAGATAGAATTACCATGTGACCTGTATCCCACTTTTGGGTGTATCTTCAAAAGAAATAAAAATTATTTCAAAGAGATATTTGCACTTCCATGTTTATTGTAACATTATTTATAATAGCTGAGATATGGAAGCAACCTAAATGTCCTTCAACACATGAATGAATAAAGAAGATGCAGAATACATATTCACCAGAATATGTATGGTGCTATACATAGCTATAATGCAAAAGGAAATCTTGCCTTTTGAAAAAACATGGGTAGACCTTGAGGGATAAGTAAAATAAATGAGAAAAAGACAAATACTACGTGATATCACATATATGTGAAATCTAAAAAAGCTGAACTCACAGAACAAAGACCAGAATGGTGGTTACCAGGACCCTAGGGTATGGGGGAAATTGGTAGATATTAGTCAAAGAGTACAAATTTCCATTTATATTGTATATTTGAAAGTTGTTAAGAAAGTAGATTATAGATGTTTTCATTTCCCATAAAAATAAACAGTAATTATGTGATGTGATGGCAGTGTTTGCTAAGGCTATGGGAATATTCTTTTGCAATGTATGTGTATTAAATCAACATGTTGTATACCTTAAACTTACATAATATTTAATGTCAGTTATATCTTAATAATCATAAGAAAATAGTTATAAAGAGATAACATTGAGTAAAGAACTTCCTATGATTGTGTTTTATTTATTAGAAGTTTTAATATCCACACTCCTTTTTATGCACAATTTTTAATATTCTCATATCATTCAACTCTCTAAGGGTCATTGCAGGAGGATAAGAGCAGATGTTTAGTAAATAGGAGTTTGACCTGCCATATAGATAGGTCGAAAGATATTTATTTCCCGTAATCTCTTATTATGGGCCAGGTCCTAATTCAAGTTATTTTAGGTAGTTAAGGAAGACAACTTGTATTTCAGTTAGCAAATTTTAAAAATTTTTCTGAGGAGTAAGAGTCTTATAATTCCAACATCAGGGGATATTAAATGTTGCAAATCTAAAAGTATGATACCAGACTAAATGCTTCCTCAAGGATAGTGAATTTATCATTCACTTTGCTTTTCTCTGGCACTAATAGAAAAATCTGAACTGTATATTTAAAAGATGCCTCAGAGGGTAGTACTCTAATAAAGATATTCTACGCAGAAAAAACAAAAGCGAAATGAAAGTCTTAGAATGAAATAATTATAAATCAGTGAATCTTTAAGTACCCTTTCCCTAGTTTCAATTATATTGCTCTGCAGCATACTTCATAAAGGATCCTTGAAATTATAATCTTTTTCTGGGTACTATATAAAGCCAGTTTAGCCTAAGCATTTTTTCCAGCCAACTTTCGATCCCTTCAGTGTGACACTAGCCAACCTCTGCTCTCTCTTGAGAAATTGAAAGAAAATAAATTTCAGGAATGCATTTGACTGTAACAATGATTGGCACAACACTTTAGCTGCTAAGTTTGTTCTTTATTACAAGTCTTGGGATAAACATGGGACCAATTGTCTTCAGGCCAATAGAGAGGCAGATGCTCACAATGTTAATTGCCCATGAGATGAAGCTAGCCAGGATTCTCCGGAAAGAGGGCCAGCTAGTAAAATGAACCAAACTCCATGGTAATACTTATTAAATGACATACAAATGGATGATTCTTATTTTCCCTCATGTGTTGTTTACTTTTCTTCAAATAAAAAGTAAAAATCTTTTGTGTAGAATGTACTACGTACATGACATCTATAGATAGTGCCTTTTGGACACTATTCAAGATAGAGATAGATATAATATAGAGGCATTATAATTAAAAACATCACTTGTAAGGGAAAAAATACTAGTTTTAAGGTGATTGCCAGTTTATTACACGTCAGAAATGTGATTCAACAATATTAGCATCAAAAGCAGTAACGAAAGTTCAGCAGCATAAATTTCAAAACAATATGAAAAATTATATCTACTGATTTCTGATGTGCTTCATAGAGTGTGTCTGAAATATTGTATTATATTCTATAAGCCAGAGACATAAAGGAATGGTTAAAAAACAAAATAAAGACACATAAAGTCAAACAACCAAAATAAGTAATTGCCATGACAACAACAAAAACTAGAGCACACACTTAGAGGGAAAAGATATTCATATTGGTGTGGACTGACCAATAGGCCTTAACATGTTTATATGGATTAAAAGGAGACTTCAGTGGCATTCAATAATGTAAAAATTAGATGTTAGAAAAAGAGACAGTTTAGTCTATAGATTTTTTCTGAGGGAAAGCCTCAAAATTATAGATAGAAGAGTTATAAAACATTATAGAAAATAAGGGGGCTCAAAATGAAATGCTGTTTTTGAAATAATGCTTTCCAATTACATCATTAAAAATGTTTGGAGAGCAGTTCAATAATGCAATACAAACAACAGCAAACTAAAATGAAGATAATATTTCTAAGCACATATTATGTACCTGGTGCCAACTGTTCTATACATAATACTTAGTTTTTTGGGTTTTTTTTTTTTTTTTTTTTTTTTTTAGAGAGAGGGGAAGGAAGAGAGGCAGAGAGGGAGAGAAACATCAATGTATGGTTGCCTTTCACCTGCCTCCAGCTATAGAGCTGGCTGGAGACCTGGCTTGCAACCTGATTATGTGCCCTGGCTGGGAATCGAACCAGCAACCTTTGGGTTTGCAGGCCGGTACCTTATCCACTATGCCACCAGCCAGGGCACATAATACTTAGTTTTTAAAACAACTCTTTCATATAGATGCTATTAGACCTTTTTGTATCATAAGAAACTATCTTCCGTCCAGCGAACCCTAAGGTCGCAGGTTCGATTCCCCATCCAGGGCACATAACAAGGTTGCAAACCATGTCTCCAGTCAGGTCTGTGTCTGGAGGCAGGTGAAAAGCAACCATACATTGATGTCTCTCTCCCTCTCTGCCTCTCTCCCTTCCCCTCTTTCTAAAAATAATGAAATAAAATCTTAAAAAAAGAAACTATCTTGTCCATGTTCAAAAGTCAATAAGAGACAAAAAAAAAAAAAAAAAAAAACCAAGGTTATAACCAAATACTCTAATTTTAGAATCCAATTCCCACCTTCAAGAAGTGTTTAAAACATGCTTCACTAATCAATTAAATGGCTGAATTAGACAAATCAATGTCATTTCTATCGCTTCTATCAATTCTACCATTCCGTGCCTCAATGTTTCTATTGAGGTTACAAGTTAATTCAATATACTTTGTACACTACAAGTAGATAGTCTTTAATTATGTGATTAAAAAGAACGCTGCAGAATGGGCAGTTCTTCCCACACAGCATGCCCAAAGCCAGAAAGCACCATCCTGACCTCAGCACAGTGAGAAATCCAGAAAAAATGGAATTGACCCCTTTCTTCAGGTAATTTTCAGTTTGAGGAAGTGACAAACATGTAAGAGGAAGCAAATCCAAGTTGCTGAGCAAAAGGAAGCAGATAACAGTTGTGACAGTTCCTTTCCAAAGCTCTTCTGAAATTTGAAATTTTGCAAAATTTGAGATCTTTATTCAGGGAGGAAAATCGTACCAGCAGACTGAGACATATTTTTAAATGCTGCTTTTGGATAGGAAGAGTATATGATTCCATAGCCAAACTGGGCATTTGCTTTGAGCCTTCTTGCCAGCTTCAAGTTCCCTGAGAGGCAGAGAGTAGAGACAGAATGGTCTTATAGAACACTGAGTTACAGAAACCTATTTCTCTCTCAACCCATGTATGTGAGGACAGAAATGAAGAGATAAGATGCTTCAATGTCAGCAGTGTGGACCAGTGACCACATCCAACATCTTTAAACACAGGCAATTTCTTACCTACTAGTATGAAGGATCCACCTGAGTTTTCTCCTCTTAAAACAGTAGTAATGAGTAGAATAAAGGCCAGAAATAAAAGGAAGGTGAGGTTCTTGGGAGCATAAAGAATTACCTCAAAGATGAGAGGGAGGCTCACCCAGGAGCCAAGTGTGCCTGTGTGCACTTCTGTGGGGATCAACTGAATAAAATTAAAAAGATTCTGCCAAAATGCAAGATCAATCCATAAAATGGTAGAAGAGGCTCTGTCTCAAGGTCTGTAACTTGAATCATCCCTGCCAAGTTCATTTGCCATGTATAGTAACGGTCACACATCCTGAGGTTTGGGGCTTGCACATCTTTGCAAGTCTGTTATTCTGCTTCCCACAGGCAGTTAGTGGAATGTTGGTGTGTCATTTTTCCTAGTAAATGAGGGGCTGACTAAGCATTTACAGCTAAATACGTTGCTTTCATGATATTGTTCGGTAGGACACAGAGCGAACCAAGGCAGAGAGGAGCAGGGATACATGTTTCACCCACTGACTCAATGGTCCTTGAAATTCTATGCATTTTTTTCATTATCTGGGAAAGAGAGCCTTTGAAACTGTGCTTTCATCCCAAGACCTGAAAGGACGGAAAGGGCCAATAGGGCCTGAAAGAAGCAGCCCTTTAACACCTTTGGATGTTTAAGTCCCTATCCTGGAAAGCTGGCACCACCTTTACCAGTCAATATGCAACTTCTTCCCCTTCTCCCATCCCGCCAACTCTGTAAGTCCTCAGAACAAAGTACTCATTCTAATCAGTATTTTACTATATCACATTCATCTGACATGCATCTATGTAAAATAAACTAAGAATACTACTTCCAAACAACCTGATTACGTGAAGCTTTTAGTTAAATAATTCTGACTTCATCATCCCCCATGCTAGTGATTGAGGGGAGAGTGATTTTTCACAGGTGCATGGTTTTGAAATTGGCCTCAGAAGAGGGCTTCCTTAAGTCCAGATGGTGTTTACAGGTGTTTACAGGCATGTCGGAAGGATCTTAACATGCAGAATCATAATTGTTTATCAAGAAGTGGATATACTGTGATGCACCATCAATATCTTTAAGAAGTGAAGCATTTATGTTCACAGCTGGTAGGAATTCTCCAAGAAGACTTCCATCAGTCATCAGCCCGCCATATTCACCGTCTAGCTACCACTCACAAGGTGGAAAGTCCTTCCAGGGACAAGCAATATCTGAGATTAATCAACATGGGGTTTAAAGATTTGATCTCCTTGCCTAACTCAGGCCAACTCTGAAATGCCATTCCAGCTCCAGTGCCTTGGCAGGTTTTTGTCTGGCTAAATTACAGCTTTGTTTTCACCTCTCTTCGATCCTAGTTTCATCCCATTTCTTCCACAGGGGTTGACCTAAGAAACTGCTTGTATGCTAAATAGTCTCAGAAATTGCTTCTAGGATAAGACAATCTGCAGCACTAAGGAAAGCTCAATGTTTTATTAACATGAAAGAAGGTTATGCTGATCATTACTGGTCTGAATAAAATTTGATGCCAATTAATGTCATCTCAAGTACAGTTCTTTGTCTTTTAATGAGAGGGATACTGTTAACAGTGGAAAATTACAGCAGTGGGCAATTATGACCTAGCCCACCATTCTTTTGACATTGTTTCTGTAAGTGCTGATTCTAATATGTGGCTTACAGATGAACAGCATGTTTGTATAAGAATCCTAGGAACTAGTTTCAAAAGATAAAGACTTTGACTTTCAAGAATCTCAGATCTGAGAGATTTGCTGCCCTCCTTTCATGGAGCCAGGATAACATAAAACCGGGATGATGTGAATCTGTGATTACTAAACCAGAATGATGCGCATCGGACCATCACTTGCCTTATTTGAATGGACTCTGCTCATCTGCATGTTGGTAACTTTGCAACCCCCACCCTTGATCTTGGTTCCGTTCCCCTTTCCCTCCATATAAAAAACCTCTGCTTCCAAAAAGAGGTTGAGATGAGCTTTGACATGTGAGTCCCCATCTTCCCAGGAGATAGACTTTGACACATGGGTCCCCCATCTTCCAGATGGCCAACATTTGCAAATAAAGCACTTTCCTTTACATTAGCACCTGCCTCTTGAGTATCGGTTTTCATAGCAGCAGGCAGCCAGGCTCAAATTTCAGTAACAATACTTCCAAGAAACATATCAATAGGCAATTTCATTTTGTACAAATATCACAGAGAGCATTTACACAAACCTAGATGATAAAACCTACTTCACACCTAGGTCACGATATAGCATTAAGCCTATTTCTTTGTAGGAAAGAAAAATGAGTTTTCCTCTACCCTTCTGGGCTCTTGGCTATAATAAAGGACATTAACAGGAGAAAAATAAACAAAATTTAATAACATGCATAACTTCTGTATGAATTGAATAGAGCAAGGAAAACTGAGTTACTCTTCAAAATAGTTGAACCACCACCTTAAATACCATCTTCACTTAAAGACAGAATTTGTTGCAGGTGGGGTGGAGTCAGTTATGGAAGGTTATTAAGAAAGACACAGTAATCAAGGGTAAAATTGCTCTACTGATTAAAGCCATTACTTTTTGCATTGATAAGAATATCTAAAGATTAGTTCATCCCTCTCTTTCTGATACAACCTGGGAGAAACCTTTACAAACAAAGACTTCCCTCACAAATGTAAATGTGTTTTTACAGAGGGTAATTTCTACTTTGTTCTCACACGTCTGGTGTTTCTTAAAATTAACCAGCCTAAATAATGCTTATGCCAAAGAGATATATTTTGGGTGACACATTTTGTTTCCTCATAGCTCCTAGGCTACAAGCCTCTATAACATGTTATAGCACTGAATACCATGGGCAATTGTAACACAATGGGAAGTATTTGTATAATGTTACGATACTATGGTAGTTATGATATCACTAGGCAATAAGAATCTTTCAGCTCTATTATAATCTTATGGGACCACTCCCAACACATGACTGTATTAAAAAATGAAGATGATGATAACGATGATTATTACTGAACAACAGTTGGGGTCCTACTGCCCATAGCCCATAGGCAAATTCTGGAGGCAGAGGTTTGGTGAAAAAGGAAAGGAGTCTTTATTCAAAAGCTACACACTTTTGGAATAACAGCCTTCCACATGCATTAGTCACATAAGCCTATTAACTAAGGCCAAACTCTTTAACTCTTGAGTTCCCCTATCATCCCCTTGTTAGTTTTTAACCTATGGAGATTGTGGCTGATGTAAAAGATACAAACTCTTTTCTTAAATAATACTACATATATTGGTACATAGGTTCCAGGTTATGACTAGCTGTGTGTTTGTGTGACCAAAGTTAAGCCATAGCGTTTAAGCTATTAGTTTGGTTATAACATGTTTTGCAAGGGTGTGTGACACTCTGCAGTAAATTATATCTGAGAGATACTGCAAACTCTGAAGTCAGTGTTGATGGTTTTTTTTGTGTGTGAGTGAAATTTGAAGTCAGTGGTGTGTGTGTGGGTGTGTGTGTGAGTGTGTGTGTGCGTGTGTTATTTACCATTGAAAATGACTGGAAAAATGTATCACTTCAATAATCCAAGAGACTTTAAAGAACTTCAGCAAATGCTACTCAAGTAACTTATCAAAATATTTTTGTAGGTGTTATGAAAATTACTTATGCTTGAGGATAGCAATATTGTTTGTTAAACACTGTGCAATATTGTGCTGTTAAAACACTTTGCAAAGCCAACTATTGAAGATCCTGATTAATATTAGACATTTTTGTTGTATTTTTAAGCAATATACATGTTTTTGTTATTTGGAAAAAAACATTTTTAATTATGTTTTTATATATCTTTGAGATTGTAACTGAAGATAAAAATCCTGTGTCCATTATGTAAATTTAATAAATGCAAATTTGCAGTGTTTTAATTTTTTTTTTTTTGTATTTTAGCACATAGTGGTAATGAATGAATCTCTCAGATACACATGATCTACACTATAATGTTTTTTTTTTTTTTTACTGTGACCTCTACAGCATTAATTATCTTATTTCTATAAGATTAGTTTACGAACTAAAACAACATAAGATACAAAACATACACAATTTTGGAAGAATGGCAGTCTTCTGTGTCAGAGCCATTCTCCTCCAGAACACCCAAAGGGAAATAACCCTGCCACCCTCTGCCAGGCAAGAACAGTTCTAGGCTGTGCCTAGAGTGTCTTTTCTCATTAAAATACTGTCCTTTGGGAAATGCGGGCAGTATAATCATCCAGGTATCCCCAGAGAAGAGAATGAGAGCCAGTTTCTGTTCTTCTTTTGTTCAAATCTTCTGGCCCAGCTCTGGCTGGTAGCACAGTGGATAAGGCACTGGCCTGCAAACCCAAAGGTCACTGGTTTGATTCCCAGCCAGGGCACATAGCCAGGTTGCAAGCCAGGTTTCCAGCTAGGTCCATAGCTGGAGGCAGGTGAAAGGCAACCATACATTGACATCTCTCCCTCTCTGCTTCTCTCCCTACTCCTTTCTCTAAAAATAATGAATAAAAATAAATAAATAAATCTTCTGGCCCATAATTCCATGTTCTCTAGAGACATCCAACTTCTCAGCCAACCCTGTCCTAGATGGGCATATATCTGCTTCTCACCCTGTCATGTCGCCAGCAAGGGAGGGATCTGCCTCGGTGACGCATTAGCTTAAATACCATCTCTTTGGGCACTCCTCTCATGATTTGATCAGATCGTTTTGTATCATGATGACTTTTGAAAACCTGAATAACTATGAGTTGCATATTAAATAATAAATAATAATTAACTAAAGCAACCACATTTTGTGATGATATAAACTGGAATTTATCAGAAAGGTATATTCTACCATTGTTTTCTCCAAAATTTAAGGCAGATGTGTTAATGTCTTCATTATTACAATTTCTAGATGCTGTTCTAGGCTTATGGGATGAAAAGGGGCCACATGTGAAACCTGACAAGTTCAGAGGCAGGTGGCATGACAGCCCTACAAACTCAGAGACTTGAAGTAACCACACAGAATGGTCCGAAACAAAAGCTTATTAACTAAAAGTAGCGCATAGTGGGTAGTTATTGCATTAGGCTAGAATCTTCCATAACAAAATATCAACCTTTACCTTTATTGAAACTGTCTATTATCTTTTTGCATCTATGATAACATACTTTTGGAATATCAGTTAGCTTCCTTTTTTTACAGACCCCTGGAGTACAACCAATACACCATAGCAAAGATCACCAATCCTCTCATTGTTATTGTTATCATGTTAATTTTTGTCTGTTAACTACTTGTGCTCACCTACCTAAAAGAAATATGTATCTATCATTTCACTTTTTTATCCAATCCCAAAGATTTCCCCACTTTGCTTTTCCCTGCCTCCCTAATCTATCACCAGTGGACTCCATGAAAGTACCTTAGGGCACCTATTTTGATTGTAATGTATAAAATAAGGTGCAAAACTGCCATTTTCTGGATCATTTTCTTAATCCATTGAGGGTTTTTTCCTGCCAATTGTCATGAGTTTGGCCCAAATAAAGTCACAGAAATTCTCTATAGGTTTGAATATTTCTTTATGTTGACACCTATTATTAGGGTTTTTTAATAGACAGGAGTACCTATATGTTATATAAAACATTATTTAGAAGTAGATCTATCAGAGATGTTTTGCGCAATTAGATTAGATAATGTAAGCCATTAGTTGCATTCAGCGAGATTAATGCAAAGGCTTTTAAGTAATGCAGAGTTGTGATATTTTTCTGTTTCAACAGAGACATACCCTGATCCAATCATTTATTTACTGGACCAACCTGAGAACAGAATTTAACACTATCATAAAAAAGGAGGTATTAGATATAATTCAAAAAAGCTGCTACACTGTTACAATTGAGAAGTCATAAGAAAATGAACTAGGAAAGAGAGAAGGAACAGGTGTGAAAGGCATTATATCAATAACAGAAGAAACAAGAGGTCCTGACAGTTGATTGAATGTGTGAAGCAAGTTAAAGACTTAAACAAAACTTTGCGTATGTGGTTATAAGGACATGGAGTACCATGTTGCCTAATTAACAGAAATACTGGAGTGTGGGGAAAGCTGCTTGAGATAAATGATGATACGCTTATTTTCGAATAGACTGTTGCAGTTTTAAACAAATCCAGGAGTGAAACATAAAAAACAACTGATATAGTTTAAAGAACATTGCATTAAAACCTTTCATGGATTTAAAGCAGGAACAAATAAATACATTTATACAAATAGATATTTTAAATGGAAAAGACTTTTTCCCCTGCGATTGCATATCCTACTAAAACTATGAGATGAAGAGTAAACAGAGGAATTTATTATAATTTTTTAAAAGATTTTATTTATTATTTTTAGAGAGAGGGGAAGGGAGAGAAGCAGAAAGGGAGAGAGACATCAGTGTATTGTTGCCTTTCACCTGCCTCCAGCCACAGATCTGGCTGGAGACCTGGCTTGCAACCTGGTTATGTGCCCTGGCTGGGACTCGAACCAGCGACCTTTGGGTTCGCAGGCCGGTGCCTTATCCACTGTGCCACCAGCCAGGGCTATTATAATGTTTTCTTCAATGTAATGGAATTACAAATTCAACTAAATATAACATTAATGTCTCTGTCAACCAATCCCACAATAAGACAGAGGGATGGAGTTGAGGGGAAGCCCCAGGTGTCTAAATGTAGGATTGATTCCCAGGAACTGACAGATAGCCTTACTCAAATTCATAAGAGCTTTAACAGGAGAAACTTGCAAACATGGGCAAAGCAACTGAGCTCCCAGTGCTGGATGGCCCCTCCCAGGACAGGGTCTCTTTTTCATAGGAGGTTAACACTAAAGCCACATTGCAGTTACCATTAACCTTCTTCCTAGGGTTTGATGTCTTTAGGTGTCATTCTGGTTTTCTGAGTAGTCAGCCCAGCCTGGGGCTACAGAGGGTTAAACAGAGAGTCCAACATTTCCTAGACACCTGGGTTGCTGGAGCCACATTGCATCTCCAAGTGAGTTCCCCTACAGATGGTATAATTACTGACAAAATGAAGTATTTAGACCATAATAAAGAAAAAAAATAGAAGAGTTTATTTGAGCAAAGGAGGGATTGCTATCCAACGACACAGATTCAGGTAGCAATTTATGCTGTACTCTTAAGGGAAAAGGGGAGTCAGGTTTTATAAAGGGAGAAGCATAAGAGTTGTTCTCACTTCAGACCTTCATGTAAATGAAGCATGTTGGCTAGGTCAATTGGAATTGATTTGGCCCATTATGCAAACAAAGGATGGTGGTTGTTGAAACTGATTGGTTCCTTTCAAGGTGAAAAATTCACATGGTCTGGTCAATGTGATGAGAAGGAAGTAAAATCTATAAATGTCTGCGTAGCAGTCATTGATCTAGGATGTTTCTTGTTCAGCTTTGAGCTGAGTTCAGCAACAGGTCAGCAACTTAACAATAGTTCCAAGAACTGGCACATGAGATAAGTATAGGCTCCGTTTCCTCAAAAGCTCTCCCAACTTCATTGAAAGTGACTCCATAGCAAAGCTTATTTCACTTCCTTTTCTCCATTATTGTAACCCAAAAGAGCAGCTACTCAAACATATCGATTAGGATTTAGGTTTGTTTTTATTATGGACATGATTGGTGTTCTGGGGTTGAATTACAACAAACAGAAGTCACATGTCAGGAGTGAGGACTTCACACAGGATACGCTGGTGTACCAGATTCCTCACAGTAAAGCTCTTCTCACTGGCTTTAGGCCGTGGGACCCACTGAAGCCAGCTGGGCTTGCACAGCGTTCCTATGCAGAGGGGATGGCGTCATCAGTGGCCAGAACCAGAGACACTCAGGGCACCAAATCATCCGCAGCTTCGGATGTTTAGGAGACACAGATCTTGGTTGGGTTTTAATTTACCTTTTCATTATTTGTAGTGAAAATATATGCAGGTCAAATGCTTACTTAAAAAATGGAAAGAAAAATGTTTAGTCATTATAATGACAAAAATGTTATAAGTAACTTTTTAGCAAATTAACTGAATGCCACTAATTAAAAATACATTTTATTACTTTATTCAAAAAGGCTTGGATGATATTTAACATGAACATATGCCATTCAAATTATTATATGAACTTAAGTGATAACATTTCAGTGTACTTTTTATAGTATTATACTTAGTTCTTTAGAATAAAAATATTATTGTCTAAGTTCTTAAATGTACTTATTTTAGTTTTAAAACGTGAATCTTTGAGTGGAAGTGCTTATACCTTCACAGGATAACATTAAATTCAGTTAAAGGTAAGTTGCCACTTTTTGATATTTTATTTTTAATTAGTGCTTCTCTTCCTGTTTTCTATTTTCTTACTGTGTGAGAATAGGTACCAAACTATTTACATGTGCAGACACACACAGACACAGGTGAATGTAAACATTAGGTAGACAAAAGCAATGGATGTGACTTTTGCTGACAACCTAGTTATTTAAACTGATTTTTAAAGGGAAAGGAAAACTAGATTCAATCCTTCTGTCATTTACAATTGATTTCTTTCCCTGTTTTTTTCTTATGCAAGCACTATTTGCTTTAAACTGATTCATCTAAGAATTACAATGGACAAAGAAAGTTTCAAGAATTTGATTTAAAATTTTCAGAATATAATTAATCATATTTTGCTCTATATTTCTTTTGCATCTGTTTTCTTTCATAGGTAATAGTGAAAGTCTCAAAGATGGATGAAATTTGCTGAGGGTTATACTTATCTCCTACATGACTATTCCTTCCCTCTCCATTTCAATTTACAAATATTGAGATGAGATTATTTTATGAGAAAAATACAAAATTCTATGAAAAAAAATTGGTTTTTTTCTATTTGTTTTTAATGCTAGTTTTGTACTAACATGTTAGATTATGTGGCAGAAAACACATATTTTGATTTAGTGTCAATGGTCACCTTTAAAAAACTTGTTTTGCCCTGGCTGGTGTGGCTCAGTGGATCGGCACCAGGCTGCCAACCCAAAGGTTGTTGGTTTGGTTCCCCAGCCAGGGCACATAACCAGGTTACAAGCCAGGTCTCCAGCCAGTTCCATGGCTGGAGACAGGAGAAAGGCAACCATACATTGATGCTTGTCTCCCTTTTTTCCTCCCTCCCTAACCTTCTCTCTGAAAATAAATAATAATATTTATTTTAAAAATCTTTTTTTTTTTTTTTTTTTTTTTCTATTTCAGCTAGAGAGAAAGGGGAGAGTGAGGGAGAGAGAGAGAGAGCAAGAGAGAAAGAGAAACATCAATTTCAATTTATTGTTCTACTTATTTATGCATTGATTGATTCTTTTTGTGCCCTGACTGGGGACCTATCCCATAGCTTTAGTGTATCAGACAGTAGCCACCTAAGCTGACCAGGGCAATGATAACCTTTTTAATGAATAATTTCTTCATATTCTTCCATTGTAATTCCATCAGGTATATACTGCCTGACTGGAGAAGTAGATTCTCTTTTAAATTTACTGACATTTTAACAGCTTAAGTTTTCTCTGGATTTTAACAATTAAGTCTTAACACTGTCCAGAGACTGCTGCTACCCAATATGTATTTTTCTCATTGTTATGACTAGCATTTGGGCTACGTTAGTTTGCCTCTCACATCTAAGTAGTGCTACATTGTACTTTCTCAACAATAGAATGTAAGTGAAAGTGGCACATGTTGTTTTGTGGCTGAGGAGGTTAAGAGCAGGTGTGTTTTTCCATGCTTGTTCCTTTTTCTCATTTAAAGAGAAAATTCAAAAAAGAGAAAATTCAGGGATACAAAAGAAACAAAGCTACAGGCTAGAAGGAACCTAGGTTCCTAGATTATTGTATGAAGCAGAGTGATCCCTGACTGGTTGATGACTGATGTCAGCAAGAAATAAAACTTTATTATTAAGCTTTGAGATATACATAGAGGGGTTTTTACAACAGGGAAGTCAACATAAAACAAGATCCCAACTGTTACATAGAATTAAGAATAATTTCAGTAGCATATAACATGCTGTATTCAATTGAATGTACTTACTATATATTTTCTGGGTTTCAAAAACTATCAGTGGCTCTTATAATATTTAGCTTTCTTTATCATACAGATTAGAGCTTTTTATTTGCATTAAATAGCTTCTTACATTATTACCTTTATATTACAACTGTGAAAGAACACATTTGAAAAAGGATCTGGAACAAACTACAAATCAACGAATAAAGAATTGAGATTTCAATTCAAAAAAAAAAGGAGAGAGATATTACATACAATTTTCAGATCATGGATGTGTCAGAAATGAGTGACTTAGTTGGTGAAACTAATTTTTTCCCAAATCAATTCACAGACTCTGATTTTAATACAAGCATGCATCACATACTATTTTGGTCAACTTCAGGCTGTATGTAATGGTGGTCCCATAAGATTATAATGGAGCTGAATTTCCTGGGAGAAATAGAAAGATGTGTGTGGTTCAAGAGATTTTTCTTTCTCTCATGAGAGCAATGTCTATGGGTCTTGGTAAAAGATTTCCTCTTACAGCACCACAGTTCTGAGCGCACAGTTCACATCCCTGTCAGGTAGCCACCGAATTGTTTCAGCACAGAGGAGCTTGTCCATATTCAGAAGGTGTTACAGCCCTCCCAGATCTTGCTTGAGTTCATGACTATAAATTCTTTGTTGAGGACCTAACGCCCAGTATAAGGACATAGGTCCATAGGAGTTACATTAACAAGTATTAGGTGCCACTGCCATTTTATCAAAAGCTTTCTGTGGTCATCTGGAGCCACCTTCCCTGTGAGTCAGAAATATTTTAGGTTGTATTGATGTAAAGAATAGGTAAGTTTTTTGTTTTTTTTTTTCTTTCATCAATTCAATGCCAGAGAAAGCTTTTTGTAACATATAAAGGCAATGGACCCAAAAACAAATTCTCAAACTCAAAATAATTGAGTGTTCAGTTTTTTGAGTTTTTTAAATATAGAGAGAGGGGAAGAGAGAGAGGCAGAGAGGGAGAGAGACATCAATGTATGGCTGCCTTTCACTTGCCTCCAGCCACAGACATGGCTGGAGACCTGGCTTGGAACCTGGTTATGTTACCCTGTCTGGGAATCAAACCAGCAACCTTTGGGTTTGCAGGCCAGCACGTTATCCACTGTTCCACCAGCCAGGGCTTTGAGTCTTCAGTTTTATACTCTCCATGTTAAATACCTTTATAAAATAAATAATGCAGCCCTGGCTGGTGTGGCTCAGTGGATTGGGTACCAGCCTGCCAATGGAGGGGACCTCAGAGGGGTCTCTGATTTGATCCCAGTTAGGGCACATGCCTGGGTGTGGGCCAGGTCCCCAGTTGGGGGCCAGCAAGAAGCAACACATATTGATGTTTCTCTTCCCCTCTTTCTCCCTCCCTTTCCCTCTCTTTAAAAATAAATAAAATATTTCAAAAAAAAAATAAATGAATAGTGCAGTTTCTTAATTATTATTTTATTGTTGTTATATTACATTGGTCCCATTTTTCTCCCACTGCTCTCCCCTGCCCCACCCTCCCCAGGCCCCCTCCCACAGTCAATCCCACATGTTGTCTATGTCCATTGGTCATCCATGCTAGTTCCTAAACTGTTCACCTTCTTTGCCTCTTCCTCCCTCTCCCCTCTGCACACTGAAAGTCTGTTCCTTGTTTCCATGCCTCTGGTTCTATTTTGCTTGTTTGTTTGTTTTGTTCATTAATGTCCTGTATTGGGTGAGGTCTTATGGTATTTGTCTTTCACTTACTGGCTTATTTCACTAAGCATAATACTCTCCAGTTCCAGCCAGGTTGTCATGAAAGGTAGGAGTTACTTCTTTCTTTTTGCTGTGTAGTATTCCATTGTGTAAATGTACCAACGTTTTTCGATCCATTGATCCACTGAAGTGCACTTAGGCTATTTCCAGCACTTGGCTTTTGCACATAGTGCTGCTATGAACACAGGGGTATGTAGGCTCTTCTGAATTGGTGTTTCAGGATCCTTCTGGTATAACAGTGCAGTCTCTTAATCTGACTCTTGCGCCAGCATGCAGCAGCCAAAACCACATTGCCACGGCCCTCCCCTGTGTTTCTTTATATCTCTAATCTTTTACCAACACATCCTCAGGCCATCTTTTAGATCCTCTGACAGTCACTATTATGGCGATTTACACTTTATTCATCCTGTTTCTCCTTGCTATTTCTAATCCAAGTCCACATCTCTGGTTATGACAGCTTTGATGTTCTATTTTTAACACTATTGGAAGTGAGCAGGTTGGGGGGGGGTGTTGTGAGACAGGGTTTATAAAGTCTTCAGGAGCATGCAATGATGACTAGGACTTTACACAACTTCCAGTTCTGCAAGTGCCATTCATGGGAAGTATTCAATACAGGTGTACCATTTTATATGTTATATCATAGGAATAATAGGCTATCTCATACACTATGTATAGTCATACATAGTAGGCTAATGATGCCTTTCTCAGAATATGTCCCATTGGTAAGCAATACAGACTGCATATCAAACCATAATTGGTACCCTGACAATTTTGAAGTGGAATAAAGTCAAATTAAACTTTTAAAACATTTACATTATTGCACTATGTAACTGGTTCCTAATGAGTAAAAAAATATATTTTTAAACAAAACTTTATATAATTTCAAGCTTTAAACTAAAAATAACTTTTTCAAAATAAAAATTCACATTGAATCTTCTTTGGTTCTTTTGGCCTGTGAACCAAAAGGTCACTGGTTCGATTCCCAGCCAGGGCACATAACCAGGTTGCAAGACAGGTCTCCCGCCAGGTCTCCAGCCAGGTCCTTAGTTGGAGGCAGGTGAAAGGCAACCATACGTTGACGTCTCTCTCCCTCTCTGCCTCTCTCCCTTCCCCTCTCTCTAAAAATAATAAATAACATCTTTAAAAAAAAAAAAAAACACAACAACACCGAAAACAACAAAACAAAAACAAAAACAAAAACCCAGGTTTAAAAAAAATGAATCTTCTCTGGTTATTCCATTCTTCTTTAACTTTTCTAATCAAATTTTTAAAATTTGGTACACTCAAGTATATTTGCATATATTTCACGTGGTTCACATGTATCTCTTACTTCTTCAATTAGGCTTTCAGCTATAGTAGGAAGAGTCCACAAGGCCACTTGTCTCTGCTAAAGCAGATTCAACTTGGTTTCTCAAAAGACTTTCCGAGTGAAACCAATTCACTGGGGTGCCTGTCAAGCCCCATGGTCAGTAAGTACAATGAGCAGCAACTGCTTGTTGCTGTTCTGTCACAGTGCCCTCAGCATGGTCAGTGAAGTGCTCTGCCCTTGGACGTATCCTGTCACAGTCCGAAGAGTTAGAAACACACTCCTTGGATGAGAGGTCTATGGAGCTGCTGGGAGTTTGTGTTCTATGTCCTCAACTGTTCGTAAGTCTTCGTAAGAAATATATATAGCCATTTCATCGAAGCAAGTTTATATTATTTTTAAGTTTGGTACACATCTCACTAACATTTTAATTTTTTTCATATCAAAATAATATTGCATAAAAATGTTTTCCCTATGTCACATCCTAAATAGATATATGCAAGCCATTCTATGTTACCCCAGTGTGTCATATGTGTTTAATATTTTATATATGACATGATGTGGAAAATGATGCAACATATAAAACTATTTTAATAAAACAAAACAGATATTAATTTTTACTAATTTCTATTAATATTTTATTTATTTATTTAAAGAGGGTTTTTTAAAATAAGATTTTATTTATTATTTCCAGAGAGAGGGGAAGGGAGAAAGGCAGGGAGGGAAAGAGACATCAATATATGGATGCTTTTCACCTGCCTCCAGCTACAGACCTGGCTAGAGACCTGGCTTACAATCTGGTTACGTGCCCTGACTGGGGAATTGAACCAGAGACCTTTGGGTTTGCAAGCTAGCACCAATCCACTGAGCCACCAGCCAGGACCTCTATTAATATTGAAATGTATAGGTGTGAACTCTATAGCCCTGTTATAGACAGTTTAGATCACAGTTTTTGAGTTGATAATTATCTCACAATTTGAATAGTAGTGATCCTTTACCCAAACAGGTACTTATGGGGCACTTCATTGGCCTTAAGCACACAATATTATTTATTTTTTTACAAAAACCTTATGACTAAGATATTATTATCTCTATTTTATAGGTTTTCAAACCAGGTAATTTTCCAAGTTTACAGGGTCTATAAATAGTGAAGCTGAAATCTAAACTTTGGTCTTTGCGAACACTATATATACTCTCTCCAAACCCTGAGTTATGTTAACTTAAATTTCTGTTTAAATATTTTGGATAACTTATAGTATACATTTTCACTATAAATCAGATAATGAAGAACACATTAACAAACATCACTAATCTCTACTATTTATTTTTTTGGCAGGTTTATTATTTTTATGTGATTAGTCTCCATCAACCTAATGTTTCTACAAACATATCCTCTCTTAATATTGTCAACTTTTGGAGATAATAAATGGTAGAGGAGAAGGATGGAAGGTAATGACTTGAATTTGATACATAAACTAAGTTAGGTTTGGTACCTCAATAAATCAAGACTTTAAATTGAGACAATTTTCATTACTTCCAGCGAACAATTTTATTTTTTAATAAAAGTGGAAAAATTTGCTCTTTGCAAAAATACTATAAATCTGAACCATACCTGATCTGCAGATGATGTCTACAAATGTTTACAGAAAAGTGTTCTTGTATTGCCAGCCTTGTTTCATCATTTTCACTATTATCTATTTTTGAAAGTTTTTCTTAATAACTTATGACCACAAATGACCCAGGTCTTCTCATTCCTCCATCCTATAGGTTTTAATAATCAATTTTTATTCTCACTGACCAAGTATAACATAAATCTCAATTATGAAATTATTAAATAGTATCTACAATATGTTTCTAGGGAGCCAGGGGATAAGTTAGAAAAAAATTCAGATCACCATTATCTTTAGAAGAGAACCGACTTGCCCAAAGTCACACAGTAAGTTAGTGGCAGACTTGTTTAATGTCACCTCTCTTAATATTATGTCATCGCTCTTGCTGTCACTAGAGCAAGAATAGCTTCATTCATTGGTGATCTAGACAGTATGCTTTACTGAACACTTAATGGGAGGGAGCATTAAACTAACATTCTTTCTTCTTTTATAACAAGGTTTGTGAAACAGAGCTTCCTTTACTGAACCCTTCTTCATTGAACAGAAATTAATACAAATTGCCTTGTCCTACTTCTAATTCCAGAGGGCAACTTATAGTTCCACAGCGTGAGAAGTCATGGGAAGCTCAACTAAGGCTGTGAGTAATTGTAGTACCTGCAGGACGCTGTGACTGCTGACTTCTCTAAGTACAACTTCTTAAAAGAATTTACAATATTTGGGGAACAAACTTTTTTCACTATACCCTTTTTAATATTATTTACAAATACATGTTTATTAACTGATTTTTGGAGGCAAATCTATACAGCAAAAGAGACTGAGGAATATTGTGCTATTTATTGTTTCTGATAAAATAGCCTGACTTGGGTCAGCCATGGGAGAGAGCATTCCATGATTTCGTGCAGTATAGATATATAATATCACCAGTCCAAGACTCTAATTTTACAAATGGAGAAAGCGTGTGCTCAAAGAGGACAATGATTTGTGCAAGTGACCTCAGTCACGAGCAGAACTAGGCATATGACATTTTAACACCAAGCAGGCACTCTTTTTACCACAGCACATGTTTCTTACTAATTATGTTAGTGTTCTGTATATAACAGATGCAATAAAATGTATATTAAAATGCAAATAACTTAACATTTCTATTGACTCTGCTGATTCATTTAGCAAAAGTTAATTGTTTATCAACAACTCAGTTCATTTGGAATATAATCTTTGCTGTTAAAACTCCTGGGTTTGGATCCGTCTTTCACAATATTGTGATATGTACAAAAGGTTTAAAAAGTATAGCTAGAGACAAAAATTTCTACTGGGAACTGCTCAAGTCAGGTAAATCCTATTTCTATGTATAATGTACAAAAAAGATGTATGGGTATAGTAACATTTACCTTTTATTTAAAAAAATAAAAATGTATTTGTTTAATTGAATGCAAAGCCCCATTTACTGTAAGATACATTATTATTTTATATAATGAGAAAGAATAATACCAACAGAACTATGCACAATGCTGATGCAATCAATGACAGATACATTGATATTTCAAGAATAATAAAATACAAAGAAATATGTTTCAGAATTTAAAAATATGTTATATATTTTTCAGTTATATGTAGAGTCAGGTAAATAAAAGAAGAGGTTAGCATGTACAATGTCACAATGCTTGTGATTTTACAGGTATAACCTCATTCAATACAGCTGTCCTTTGAATTAGGTGCTATTTTTATCTCAATTTATAGATGAATGAGCTAAATCATAACATAAAAATGCCTTTCCAAGATCACCTTCTTTCAATAAAAATTATGAGTACATGTTATTAATCATTTGTCTGGTGGCCACAATTCTGCTAAGTGACTTCTAGTAAATTAAGTACTATCCTCAGGTGTGTGTGTTATATTTAATTGAGGTATCAAGTCATGTACCCCTGAAATAAGCAACAATCTCATGTTGCTTAGTCTAGTCCAGTTCATCCAGCCCATGATTGTATATTGACTTTTCTCTCAATGCCTTTTAAAATTTTTTTGCTGGGGCTCTCACATGCCCCAGCAGGAGACCTGGCCAGCAATCCAGGCATGTGCCCTGACCAGGAATTGAACTGGCAACCTTTCAGTTAGAAGGCTGACATTCAATCCACTGAGCCACAATAGCCGGGGAGCTTAATGCCTTTTTCTGTGATGAAAAGAGATGAGCTTATAATTTGTACAAACCAAAGCAAACAAATAACAATACTAAAACCAAAGATTTGCTTCAAAGGACTGTAAATCCAACTGAACCAAATTTTGATGCCTTTATAAAAATTAAGTAAAACAAATAAATGGAGAATGGATTCTCATATATTTTTAGTACATTATTTTCCCTTTTATTTCTACCTCCTAAACCATAGTGAAGACAATTAAAACTTGAAGAATTTGAAGGCTTATACTACACACAAGAGATATTCAAATCTTATTTGGATAGATTAGGGAATAAGAAGGTTTATGATTTGTTTTATTTATTTTTTTCTAGCTTTTAGCAAATTCAAGTTAATTTGATTTGTGCACTACCTACCATTCCTATGGTATTTGTCAAAAGGAAAGGAAAAGAAGAAATAAAGAAAGAAAGAAAGAAGAAGAAAGAAGGAAGCTAAGAAAGAAAGAGAAAGAAAGACATCAAAGTATTATGCATGCCAGAACATTATAGAGAATCGAACAGAATTGGGAGCTCTGCCCTAGGAAACATATTTACTGAAGCGGAAAGTATCCTCTGTGTGACTAAGCTTCCCTAAAATATCTTGGCATAAATGTGCTTAAACTCACTCAGAATATCATGCTCTTGACGACATCTCCATGCTTGTCATCTTCCTCAGACTGTACTCTGCAAGCTAACTTCATGGTATGACTATTTTATACTTGCTTGTGACATGCATTCAGAAATTGAAAACCTAATTAGTATTTTAAATTCAATAATCATCATGTAAAATGATCATTTGCTAATGTCATTATATGTTTTAATAGTTTTAAAACCAGAACATCTCTAACCATCCATTAATTAAATATAAATATATCCTGTAATATTCAAATTTACTCATTCTTCTTAGTTTAGTGATATAAATTATCCCAATTTCAATTTGCCTTACCACCTAGGGATATTATAGGCATGGGTTATAAACTGAAAATTAATTGAGACCCCCAATCAGATTTTCCTAGAATGGGCCAGATATTCTCCAGGTAATTCTTTTGTGCTGTATGGTTTAATGACCACTGATTTATACAGCTAAAGGGTGATATCATAAGGGGTATTAATTAGTACAGACAGTATTATGACTAGGTCTTGGGAAAGGTGGAAACCAGAATACAAGAAAAGATCATTGAGAGAACCTACAATCTTTCCTCCGTCCTCTGCTTCTTTCCATTTGTAACTGTTTTCTAATTCCCTGAGGCTTTTCTGCTACTTAGTCTGCATCATTGAAATGGCTACCAATCCCTCCGAAGTTCACATTTTAGTCAAGATTATTCTGAAGTTTCTCAGTTACAATTATAAATTGATGGGAAAGTATGGTTGGCCAGTTACTGAGTCATCTACACACTCAACCCTCTCATGACCTGCCTTGGGGTCATGTTTCGTGAATAGGATACTCTCATGAATGTAGGTAGAAGATAGAGGTGGGAGAAAGGAATATAGACAGAAAACCAAAAATAAAAAACAAAAACAAAAAACTTGTTCATTCGATTTTAATTCTCTAGTGTGTAAACTATGTACACAGTAGTAGGCAGGACCCCAGGGTATCTGGTTTGGCAGAAACGCATGATGGTGTTGGTTGATTATGAGGGCTCCTTCCTATGATTTTGAATGAGGTCCCATCAATAATTCTTTCTTCCTGAATAAGTAACATTTTTATGAGAAAGGGACAAATAAATACTGTATTGCTGGAGTTAGCTAAAAATGTTCTGTAGTGGAAGTTGCAAACTGGGGAGTGAGGTTAAGGAGAAAGAGCCTAATGATTTCTCCTTTACTTTCAAATTAAGTAGAAAATTTAAAATGAAGTGAAACCAATATGATGATTACAATCCCTTCTTTTATCATGTGGATAATTTTAAATCTGGCTGGTAGAAGTTAGTTTTGGTACAACAATATAGAAGTGGCATAAAAAATGGAAATGCAAAATCAAAATCAAGTACTGTGAAAGTAAAATCTAGAACAACAAGATATGATTTTAGAATCATGATTTCTTAAAGCAGAAGCCAAGATCAGACAGTGCCATGTGTCAGGCCTAGGGAATTCTCTGTCTGTGCATGGCTGGACCTCCCCATTGGGGTCTGCCAACTAGCTAGCCTTGAAGCTAATCTTGTTCCCAGAGCCCTTGTACACAGAGCCCCAAGAATAGCCACCATAACAACCCTGAGCAGGCAGGTGTCACCTTTGGGTATACTGCCTCTTTGTCTAATGTGTATAGAGCCTCCTTTGTTCTGATGTGTATATAAGATGCCGTGGTAGTAAGCTAGTGTGTGATACTGCAGTATGTGTTGGGACAAACAGTGTGTATAACGCTGACACCCTTCCAAGTTGCCAGGCCACATAGAAAGGAGCATGGGTTCTGGGATGCCTAGACTCTCCCTGCAGTTGTTAACCTAAGTGCAGCTGTGATAAGGGTAGAGTAACCATGTGTAGGGATGCCAACACTCTAGTCACCCAGCCAGTGTGGTCATAAACCTGCCACCTGCAGTAAACCATGTCAAATCTCTTCAAGGTTCTGAGAAAGTCTGTCACCAGACCAGAGGCCTGCCCACTATCAGAATCTACTGGTCCAAAAGCTCTAAGAGAACCTGACACCATAGCAATAAGTGAGCAGAGTAAACAAGGAAAAAAACAAACAAACAAAAAAAAAAACATGCACACAAAAGGCAGCAGCTTTGTGTAAAAATTTTTCAGAAATGACCAGTAAGATTAGAAATAGCAATCAAGGAGGGAAAGCAGTCCAGGAGAATAAAAAATGAAGATGAGGAGGAACTGAGGAGCAACATGGTTATTTCCTAGAGTTCAGATCCAGTCTTCTCTTAAGCTTGATTGTTCAGTTATAGTAACCCTATTATTTTAGAATGATAATGATTTTCCTTTTGCTTAGAATGGAAAGAAGGGAAATTCTAGATTTATTTATTTACTTAATATTTTATTTTACAATAGTTATTATACATTATTTTATTAGTTATATTAGTTTCAGATGTACAATATAGTAATTTGCCATTTTTACATCATTCACTGCAATAACCCCACTAACTCTAGTAATTATCTATCACCAGACGCACTTAACACAATATTACTGACTATATTTTCCTTCACTTTTTCACCTATTCCCCTCATTCCCTCTTCTCTGATAACCATTCATTTGGTCTCTGTTTCTACTAGTACCTTTTAATTTTGATCTTTTTAATACCACATGTAAATAAAATCACATAATATTTTTCTTTCTCTGTCTGATTTAATTCGCTTAGCAAAATACCCTCTGGATTTATTCATGTTGCAAATAGCAATATTTCAGTTACTTTTATTGCTGTGTAATATTCCATTCTGCACTTGTGTGTGTGTGTGTGTGTGTGTGTATATAGTTTCACATCTTCTTTATCCATTCATTATCAATGAACACTTAGGTCACTTCCATCCATATCTTGGCGATTGGCTACTGTAAATAATGCTGCCATGAACATAGTAGTGCATATATCTTGTTGATTAGTGTTTTGCTTTCCTTCAGGTAAATACCCAGAAATGAAATTACTGAATTGTATATATCTATTTTTACTTTTTTGAAGACTATCCATATTGTTTTTTACAGTGGCTGCACCATTTGTCATGTCTACCAATAGTGCACAACAGTTCCTTTTTCTCCATGCACAGATTATTTTTTGACTTTTACTAATAGCATTTCTGGTGCAAAGTGCTAGCTCAGTGGTGTTTTGATTTGCATTTCCCTGATGATTAGTGATTTATTTTTAACTTGATAAAGATAATATTCAAAACATTTTGATTATTCTTAGGAGTCGGACAATTAGCTTATACACATAATGATGCTGTTGATAATTTACTCAATACTTTTGAAATTCTCACTATATTCAATTATTTGTGAAGTCCATTAACACTTTGTTTTAAAACTGGGGCATTGAAAGCAGGCAAGACAAAATTCTAATTATCTTTCATTGCAAAGTGCCATAAGTCACTGCTTTAACATCAGAAAAAAAATAATATTCAGATATTTTTGAAAACTTTAATAGAGAAACTGTGGTGAAAAAGTTAAGTTGGTCAACACACTGTAAAGTAAATCAATTTGTGACATATTCAATTATGCCAAAATATTTTCCACTCAGTATAAGCACCCATGAATGAAAAGGGGGAAATGTAGTTTATTAACTCAACATAATTTTGAATCCAGCTGTGGCCCTCCAGAAATTTGAACATTTTCCAGTGTGGGATTGAAGTTTGGAAAGAAAAAGGATAAAGCGGGAGGGAGATCTGAGAATCCTCTTACAAAGCAGCCAGATGTTTAATCTGGTGCTTTGCATAAAAGTTAAGTGAACATTAAAAATATTGACAGTATGTGCACTTTGGATAAAACAGTTTTTAAGGTTTGCTTTATTACACAGATGATCTCTTGTAGAGAAGACAGATGGAATAGTTTCTAAAAATAAATATGCATCTAATATTATTTTGTGAAATGTTATAATACCATACATGCATTTTTAGCTGGGAAGAAAAATATGAAAGGGAATTTTTATCAGCTACTCAACAGGGAGTGTATTCTTTTCACCATCCCTGAGCTGCAGTCAGCTGGATCCCTCTTCCTCTGGGAGAACTGACTGAGAGACAACTAGGCATCAGGCACTGGTTAAGTTCTAACAAATCAACAAAATAGCATTTGTCCAAAGGCAGAGAGGCTTTTTTTTTCCGTTTCTTTCATGTCATGGTAATGGTGGGGGACCGCTTTGTGTGGTATCGGAAACTAGCACCTGCACGAGCAAGGCCTGTAAGCCTAGACTGAAACAGGAAGCAGGTGGCAGGCATGATCCAACACTACACTGAGGGTTCCCATGGGAAATCCAAACTAAGAATACAATGTGTGCTTTGAAGCCTGCTCTGCTTTGTCTAGCCTCTGACCTTAATCAACAGATGCTTAAGTCAAGACATAGAATGAATTTGTAAGCCGTATCTTATCAAGGCTGTGAAGCCAATATGTCTAGCTGACCAAGGCCAGGCTTTGATCTCTGTGTTCCTTTAATTGCTTTTATGATTGCTACCCCTTGACATTGATTAATATACTATGCGCGTGCATCTGTACTTTTGCATGTACTCATCCTACTAAAAGCTGTGCTGAGAAGAGGTTTGGTGCATTCCCCGTTAGAGGGTATCGCCATCCCTTCTCTCCCCAGGTACTTCAAGTCTGGGGTAATTCTTTTCATCTGAGATAGGGGGACCCCAAGAGATGGGGGGCTCCCACAGGTAATGTTTAAAAGACTAGATTGTTCTCAGAGTTATTAATCATGTCTTCATGAGACCTCTATAAACACTATAATCAGAATAGCAAATAAATAAATAAATGAACAAAACAAAAAAAAACTTGGTTCAAGATTTAATCTAAATAAAGAATCCTGAAACACCAATTCATAAGAACCTATGTATCCCTATGTTCATAGCAGCACTATTTATAGTAGCCAAGGGTTGGAAACAGCCTAAGTACCCATCAGTGGATTATTGGATAAAAAAACTTTGGTACATTTACACAATGTACCAAATTGTGCAAATACTAAACAGCAGAAAGAAAGAAGGAACTCCTTCTTCTTTGCAACTCCTTCCATCTTTGCAACAACATGGATGGTACTAGAAAGTATTATGCTTAGTGAAATAAGCCAGTCAGTGAAAGACAAATACCATATGGCCTCACCCATTCATTATAGGACAATAATGAACAAAACTAACAACAAGCAAAACAAAACCAGATATATGAATACAGTGAATAGACTTTCAGTGGAAAGGGGGAAGGGGGGCCGGGGGAGGGGGGAGGAAGAGGCAAAGAAGGAGAGCAGTTTAATCAAGAACCTAGTATGGATGAACCATGGACACCGACAACAAGTGTGATTGACTTTGGGGGTAGTGGGTGGGTGGGGAAGGGGACAGAGGGGAGTAAAAAGAGGATGGATGTAATACAACAACAATAAAATTAAAAAAAAAAAAAAAAAAAGAATCATGAACACTGTATCCCAATGTATTTTAACAGCTCTAAACATTGCCTTCTGAAGAGTTTTGATCCAAAGCTACCTTGAGATAGAAAAAACAGTAATTTCAGAGTTTTTAAAGAATAACATGTAACTGAAGAACATATTGACTTTTTGACAGAATTTATCACATTTTATTAAGGTATACTGTATTTGTACTGTCTAGACTTATCGTCATGAAGAGCACTTTGCTTTGCTAAATAATTCATTTGATTTGACTTCAACACCAAATTCTGGTTTTCAGTATTTAAAATTTTTTTAGTTTCTCTTTAAGTCACTTCTCGCCATCTCATGCATTTTTCATCTTGAGGAGACCACAACTTAAATGATTTTCTTTTCACAGACAGATATATGTAGTCTATTGTGTGAGAAATACCACATGGCATGACCAACACCAGTGTGAGTGTTAAAGTAGTGAACCATAACCTGGTTGTTTTCCATGTTTCATACTTTCTGCTTTCTTTACTGCCTGGAGCTCCCTCTCCTCCACCCTAAAACTCAAATATTCACATGCTATTCTTTAGCTACAGAAAGCTCATCCAGGCCCCACCCTGGCAAAATTATATCATGTTCCACAGTTCTCAGTGTTTTATGCACCAATACTGTCCTTGTTATTCTACCCTTGTTTGTATCATCATTAAACATCCCATCGTCCTGATGGAATTGGAGCTTTCCTGAATAAATGAGTCACATTTCTCTTTAAGGGATGAAAGGTTAATAACCAGTTCTTCTGGTTGAATTTTTACCTGAAATTAGCTTATTCCCAAATTAACTTCTTACTAGAACCAGTACAAAATGTTTTTAATGAAAAATCTTGTTTTTAGAAGTTAATATTGAACTCATAAAATAAATAATTTTTAACCTTTTTTTTTTTTTTTTTTTCATTGAGAGACAAAGAAAATGGAATGTTTTAAAATAGCTTCCTATAGCCCTGGCTGGTGTGGCTCAATAGATTGAGCACCGACCTGCAAATCAAGGGGTTACTGTTTTGAATCCTAGTCAGGGCACATGTCTGGGTTGCAGGTCAAGTCTCCAGTTGAGGGTGTGCAAGGGGCAACCACATGTTCATATTTGGCAACCACATGTTCATATTTCTCTCCCTCTCTTTCTCCCTCCCTTCCCCTCTCTCTAAAAATAAATAAATGAAATCTTTTAAAATAATAAAATAAAATATTTTTCTCCATATATCTCTGAATTATATTTTGATTTCTCACTAGATAGTCTTATTTATCTTTTATGCTTGGTTAATTTTTTAGGATGTTTTTTAAATCTATTATTTCCTTAACTTTTAAATTTTATTAATATATGAATTTTATGAGTTTTTAATTTACTCAGTTTTGGTCATAGACTTTGGTCAGACTTCCATATATATTATATTTAACATACATATATATAACATGTATATTACATATTATATATAAAATAGATCCTAGTATCTTAAAAAGATAATCTCAATTTAATAAAGTGAACAATGTGTTTCTAAATTATTTTTGAGTTAAAATTGCAGCAAACTAATATTTTAAGAAAAGGAGCTTATGAACAAAAGCATAGAATTAAAGTCTTAGTAATGTCAAGCTTGTGACACATTTTTAAATGCTCTATTTTTAAAAAAATATTAAGTGTCCATATTAAAACAATGATGCTATTTAATAAATTGACAACATTCCTTGAATGACTAAATCCCTGCTTTCCATTAGAATAAATAGTCTTTTTAGTCTTTTGTGCCTATTACATCGTGCTACTGGATGTTGACACTTCTTCAATTTCTTCTGTAGGAGGTGCCAGAATTCCTTCTTTATCAGTCAGTCTGCCAAAGGAGTCCAAGGGAGTCTTCTCTGCTGCCCCCACATTCTCTAAGTTAATTCATAGTTCAGAGCCTACTGAGTGAGAGCCAAACTATAAGGACCTGGACAGAAAAGCCACCATTCCCATAGTTTTCACTAGCCGTGACCTATAGCAGCTATTATTAAGAGGAGCCTGTTTAAGTTGCTATTGTTACCACTTATTAATAGGCATCCAATATCAAAGCATATTTAGTGTGACATATAAAGACATCTCCTGACTTACCGGCTTCTGTTTTTGATCTTTGAGAGAAGTTTAATTAGTGCAGAAAGTGGAATAGAAAATATAAGGAAAGTGAGAAAAAATATTACTGCAGACTAGTGCACATCAATTTTTTAATGTTAAATTTAATAAATACTTAATCAATGTTGTACTTTTTATTCAAAACCTGTTATAATATTTAAAGATATCGTTTCAAGAAATGCTTAAAAATTAACTGTTACACTTATGAAAAGTTCTTACATATTTAGCTAGCTGTACATTATATAAAGGAAGAAACCACTTGACATTCTAGGAAGAACATTTTAGTACAGAACATTTCTAACCTTAATTATTACCTCTTTTCTCTGAAAAACAAATTGACTTGTTTCTGGGCTGAACATTCTAATTACACTGGTTTTAATAAAACTCTTGAGTTTGTTAGGTTTGCTTGGAGGGAAGGAGGTGTTTATTGGTTGTTTTATTGTTGGTTGGCTGGTTGTTTCCATGTGAAAGATAGTAATGTTATTTTCATTCTTAAAGGATGGTTGCTGTATACTTCTCACTTATTTTAAATTATAAGAAGAACATTTATATACATTTAAAAACAGTAAGTCACCCTGTGCCTTTTGTTATGTGTATTTTGTGTGTTTTGGGAAGAACAAGGCTGGGGAATGTAACTTACACTGGAAGAATGCCTCATGACTAAGAAGACTGACTAGTAGGTACACATATGTCAGCAAACACTGGGGAATGAGGCCTGTTTTAATCATGCATAAAGCAGTTTTGAGATTGGCTTCAAATTATTTTCCTCATACACCACTTCCCTACCACAACTTTGCAGTACCTATGTAAAAAAACATCAACATCTGTAGATAATTTTTATATTATTTGAGTCAAACTGATGACAATTGCTGGGAAGCAAAATCTCAATGGGCTAAGAAAATGCTCTGGGGAATGGCAGTTTTGCTGCTTAGTTTACCTATTAAAATACAAGGAGGAGATATATAGAGGGTTACATAAAATCAATTGGTGTTAGATTAGGGGGGTGAGAGAGGTGGGGAAATCCTGGGATTGGATACAGAGGCAAAATAACGAAACACATATTTTACACGGGTGGATACAAGATAGTTAATAATGAACATTTATTTACAGCACATAGAGATTTTGAGTGGAAAACAAAATGACAATGAGGGGGCTTAGTCTCATCCTCTGCAAAGGTATGTTATCTTGAATTCCAAAAGACAATAGCCAGGCTCACTTAATGTCAAGTTTCACTTTTGTCAAGAAAGCTACAGGCTCCCATGGGTCTCTCCTTGAGCTTGTTGGGTTTAAATGTGGATCTGCTTTTGTCCATAGCATGGTAACTAATCTTGTACCAGGATATGAAAGCTGTTCATGGATGAGCTTTCCACTTCCCACCATGTACTCTATGACTGTAAAAAAGGTATGATTTTTAATAGATAAGGTGACATTGGAGGATCAACATCACATGAATACTAGCCCTGTTTTCTATTATCTGATCCTGAATACTTTAAAAAAAAAAATAACAATTGAGTGAATAATTAAAGAACAATTCCAAAGGTGCATGTTATTACCTCGAAGGATTTCCCTATGCTACTGTTCATTATACACTTGGAGGGTGATCCTGCCTCTCGAACCTCTCAAGCAGCCCAGAAGTTCAAGTGACATACCCTGTGAGAAGGACCTGTAAGACCCTGATGAATGGCGCTCGTGAACGTGGGAAGAAAGCTCACTCTCTGGCAGCAGGCCTGTATGTCCACGCAACAAGTGCCTCGCCCTCCCTCCTGTACATCGAGAAATGCTTTCATTATAATTTTAAAGGAACATGCTATGCACTTATCTTCATTTTAAATAAAAGTGTCATACACAAGAGGCAAGAATGTTGAAGTTCTGATAAACTTAAAGTGTTAACAGGAGAAGAATTACGGATATTACACAGAAGCTGGAAACTTGGGTCCTAATTGTAGCTCACTCTGCAAGTCTAACCAGATGACACTTTTCAAATTATTGATGTGTAAAATGAGATTTTGTTATAATGGTTCCTTTTCATTTGTGAAAATGTTCATCATGGGTTAGGCTGAAGTGAGTGCCATGTAGTGTGTAATGTGTAATTAAAATATGATAATGGTTATGGATTACCCAACATATTTTTAGATTCTGTATTCATAATGTGTCCTTTTCATTTATTTCTCTTGAAGGAATGACATGTGGATATAGCATTTTCTGCTCCTTCATGAAAAAAAAAAAGCAATGATGAAGTACCACAGTATGAGTGATACCATGTTAAAAATTACTAGGTTAATTAATAGGTAAATAATGGAATTATGGAGGAGATTTAAAAAACAAATTTGCTTTATAATGCATTTAGAAAATATATGCTTACACTCCAATAAAGAATAATTATTTTGGTAATATGGTATTAGTGGTAAAATAATTTTTGAATCCTTATAAATGCCATAGTTCAAAAAGACCAACCAATGTCGCAAATGATCAAGCCTATGACTTGATCAAGTCTATTGAATACAAGATTAAAATGTAAAGTTAAATATTCCTAGTGTTTCAATACAGTAGGAATAAACTATCAGAAACTGAATTTTTAAAAATGTAGTTTGTAATACCACATAAATTATTTATAATCTCACAAAAGAATATAAAAGAACTCTATTCTAAAACTGATAAAATGCTGCTGAAAATTTAAAAAATTAGAAATAAATAGATATAACTTGTCAATGGGTTAAGAGAATCAATATTGATACTATATGCATTTTTTCCAAATGGATGCTACAGTAATAAAACTTTCAGGAAAAAAACTTGTGAGAATATTTCTGTGACTTTTCAAGGGGCAAATATTTATAAAACAGTATATAAAAAAACATTTAAAAAAGTATTTAAGGTAGATATCACACAAACTAGAATGTCCTATTCATCAAAAGATCCTATTAAAAGTGTTAATAAGGAAACAAGTGAAAGAAAATATTTATAGTACATATATCTGCAAAAATACTTTCTAGAATACATAAACAGCTTTGCAAAGCAATGAAGAAAAGAGCAACAGTATAATAAGAGACAAAAGATTTGCACAAGAATTTTATAAAAACAATATACAAATGGCTCCTACAGATCAAGATAGTGGTTATTTCTGGAGAAGTGGGACACAGGAAAGGGGACTTTTAAAGTTTTTGGAACATTCTTGATTACCATTTAATGCTGGTTATATGGGCTTACAGATTCATGGGTTATGCACTAAAGATTGTGCATCTACCTGTGTATCTATTATACTTAATAAAATTCTTTAAAAATAAAAACTACATTGATATATAATTTTTAAGTTTTGGAAGTAATGACATTCTATAGATGTAATAGATCATTCTCTTGGAGAAACTATGAAACCAAAACTCTCATATATTTTTAGTGAGAATGCAAAATATGGTAACTCCTATGGAGAATAATATGACAATAACTATCAAAATTACATATGTAGTTTATATAGATTTCCCTTTAGTAAAAATGCCTCAAAGTTGCACTGATAAAAATATATGTGCAAAAAGCTATGCATTACCTCTCTGTATACAATAGCAAAAGACTTGGGACAGCCTAAATGACCATCAGGGGAAGAATATGCATTCAATCATTGGAGGAGTTACATTTTGTAAAAGCAAAAATAAATCTCAGTATAAGACCATGAAGAGTGACTTTCAAGATATATTGTAAGTTGTATTTTGTTATATTTAGAATTTTATTTGTTTATTTATTTATTTTTGAGAGATGAAGAGAGGGAGAGAAACAGTAATGTGTGGTTGCCTCTCACATGCCCCCAACTGGGGACCTGACCTGCAACCCAGGCATGTGCCCTGACCGGGAATCAAACCAGTGACCCTACATTTCATAGACTGGTGTTCAATCCACTGAATCACACCAGTCGGGGCTGTTTTGTTACATTTTTAATAAAGCAGGGTGAAAAATATAATAATACCATAACTTGAGTAAGGGAAAATAAACATTTATAGGTGCATTTGCATATATATAATAAGAAAAGCAAACTACAGGTAAAATTTCCCCCTGAATAAATAACATGAATATTTATATAGAAAATCTTTAAAAACCTACAAAAAATTATATGATTATTTATATAAAAACTTTTTAAAAATCTACAAAGAAAGTTTATTAGAACTAATTTTTAAGCTGAGCAAGGTGGCAGGATGCAAGAATAATATATATATTTTAATATTCATAATTTTTAGAAAGAGGGGAAAGGAGGGAGGAAGAGAGGGAGAGAAACATCAATGCATGGTTGCCTTTCACCTACTTCCAGCTGAGGACCTGGCTGGAGACCTGGCCTGCAACCTGGGTACGTGCCCTGAATGGGAATCAAACCAGCTACAGGTGGGTTCACAGGCCAGTGCTCAATCCATTGAGTCACACCAGCCAGGGTTAAGAGCAATTTTTTAAAATTAATGTCTGCTGTATAGTGGCAATGAAAAGTTATAAAACTGGAAATAATCTTGATATCCTCCAACTGGTTAATTTGTTAAAGACAATAAATGGTGGTACATTTCTATAATGAAATGCCACAGAACAATAAAAAATGTACTGCTAATATATACTATAACAATGACTAATATCAAATGCATTCTGATAACTGAAAGAATCTGCTTCAATGGGCTGCATACAACATGCTTACATTTCTAGGACATTCTGAAAAAGACAAAACTATAGAGACATAATACATATTAGTGGTAGCTAGAGGCAGGAGCAGTTGTGGGTTTGACTATAAAGGGACATAAGGGGATCTAGGTAGGGTTACTACTATATTTTGGTTGTGCCAGCCAATTACACAACACTTTGTCGATATTTACAAACTTGTACTCCAAAATAAGATTTTTCACTATATGTATATTATACCTTAAAAAAAAGTTTTTTAAAAATGAGAGGGTAAACCATTAAGCATTTTTTAAAATTTATATTTAAATGTAGGATGATGGCAATAGAGTAGAATGGTTAGAGGCAGAATATTTTCTCTAAAGATTGCAGATTATTTTTAGGGATTTAATTTGAATTTTTAAAAGATTTTATTTATATATATATTTAGAGATAGGGAAGGGAGAGAGGCAGAGAGGGAGACATCAATGTATGGTTGTCTTTCACCTGCCTCCAGCTCTTGACCTGGCTGGAGACCTGGCTTGCAACCTGGTTATGTGCCCTGACTGGGAATCAAACCAGCATTTTTGGGTTTGTAGGCTGGTGTCTTATCCATTGTGCCACCATCCAGGGCCCTTAATTTGTTTTTTCAGATGTGATTTTGAAACCATGTAAATATTATACATGATTGTAAAATAAAATTAAACATTAAAAGCAATTAATAAAATTAAAGTAAAATTAAACTAATAATTATGTCATATTAATATACTAACAGAGATCTTCAAACAAAATAAATTTTAAAATATTAAAAAAATAATTCTAGGTTCTTTTCCTAAAGGATGTTTTTGATAATACTGTTTTGATATTCAAAGTCAGCCATGTGTGTATTTTGGAACAGCAAAAATGAGTAATTATTTGTATGTCAATGAGAATTGAGATATTTTGCATGTTTGAAATGAACTTTATTCTTATATATAGTGGATTTATCTAGAGTAGGGGTTTTGGTAGGCAGGTAGTGAAAAAGAGCAACAGTGCATTAATGGTAACTATAGTACAGTCAAGAAATAATAAAACTGACCTCAAAAAACTAAAAATAAACCACCTCATGACCCAGCGATTCTGTTACAAGGATTATACCTGAAGAACCCTGAAACACCAATTCATAAGAACTTATGTACCCCTATGTTCATAGCAGCGCTCTTTACAGTAGCCAAGTGCTGGAAACAGTCTAAGTGCCCATCAGTAGATGAATGGGTCAAAAAACTGTGGTACATTTCTACAACAGAATACTATGCATTAGAAAAAAAGAAAGAAGGAATCCCTATGAGTTGTAATAACATGGTTAAAACTGGAGAGTGTTATAGTTAGTGAAATAAGCCAGGTGGCAAAAGACAAATACCATATGATCTCACTTAATGCAAGAAGCTAATGAATAAAACAAACAGACAAGCAGAATGAAATGAGAGACATGAAAAAAAAGGAGCAGAATGATGGTGACCAGAGGGGATCGGGGAGGGGGAGAGATGGGGAGAGAAGGAGAAGGGTTTAGTCAAGGAGCTAATGCAAAAGATCCATGGACATGGACAATGTGTGGGATTGACCCTGGGAGAGCGATAGGAGGGTGGGGCAGGGGAGAGCAGTGGGGGAAAAATGAAACAATTGTAATACATTAACAATAAATTACTTAAAAAAAAAAACAAAAACAACAGGAGCTCAAGGTTAATTGTGTATATTTTCTTCTTTAGTTATGCTATTAAGAATTTCTAAACAGCTGTTTCCTCCTAGTTAGAAATAGCATTTAGAGACATCAATTTGAATGTAGAAGAGGCTCATTGCTGTTTTGTTTCTTAGTACTATTCAATAGGAGGACTAGAAAATGTGTAATTTAGTAGATTTGAATTCAAATTCAGTACTACAGGATTATTCCTTAGTCCATGTGATAAAGTTTATCACCTAACATGAAATAGATGGGTAGCATCTATAATGAGACCTATAATGAGAAATATTTCTATGACTAGAAGTAGAAACTTGGCTCTAGTTATCACAGTCTTCCTACCTGGTTGCCAGATCAAAACCAGTTATTAGAACTGGAATCTATTGATTGAGGGAAAGGCTAGGGCAACCGAAGAAATGCAGCCACAGTTTCTGCTATAATTCTGTCCCAGAAGATTGTCTATTTCTTACCTGGAAAGACTATAACCTATACAAACAAATATCCCATTAAAACATATTTTAAAAATAATAATTATGAATTATTGATAACATCTAAAAACCAAAATGGCCAGAGTGATTATAGAGATCAGAAAACATGGTGAACTTGAGACAGGTATATTTGGCTACCAAATGAATTCCCACATTAGAGGTATTTTGGTGGGTAAAGCCGTAACAGCCTTTGGAACTGTCCCCTGCACCTCCATTCAGACCTTTACAGCACTAAATTCTTGAAGAATTCAAGCATTTTGATACTTATTATACCTCAGTTATCTTTTCTTTCACTATGCAAAATATCAGATGCATGTTGGAGGAAAAGCTTGTGTTACAGAAAACAATCAAATAGAGAGGCTAATTTGAACTGCCATTCCAGATATATCTTTTCTAGATTAATTCACCCACCATTATTTGATTTAGAAGGTTCTTTTTGTTTCTTTATTGTAACCAGTAAAGACTATCAGATGCATGTAGCCTTACAAAATGAGGAAATTCACATTTAATATACTACCACTGACCGACTATGGGAGCTTTCCTGTTCCCTGTAATACTTTTTTCCAGAATAACTTTCCTGTCTTGACAGCCTATTGAAAGGCAATGCAGACATGCCAGCAGGAGGATCGGAGAGAGCTTGAAGAACTGTGTATGTGCATGGTATTTGGCCCTCAGGACCCTTCCTTACTTCATGCACGGATGAAATGATTGATACTCCTCTTGAATGCTGCAGGAGATGGAATATTTTACTCTGCAAAGCGAAAGAAGCCAATAGTCTCAAGGTTTCCAGGCACAGGGGAAGAAAGTGGGAAGACAGGGACTGAAATATGTTAGGAAATGGGAACCCTCAGCAACCTCCCTCATTACCTTCAAGGAAGACTGCTTTCCGGGAAAATCACTCTCCCCAACACAGCAAGCCCAGGTGAGGGACGGAGGATGTTGCCCTAAGAGAAACTGAGTGATGCAGAGAAAAGATCTTCACACTAAAACTTATAACCTATTTCATTCATTGTGTTACCCAGAAGTAATATTTTCTTAACACCCCTGATCAATGACACCACACACAATATTTCCAGCCACGCACACTGACAGGGGCCTGTACAGCGAGCTTACCTGCCCTACAGCACCAACACACTCTCCTGCTAAATAGGTGTTCATAAATATTTTCCAAGTCTGTTAATGAAGTCGGCCACATACTTGTCAAATCTCAGTTATCAAAAATCATAAAGTGCTGAAAGAAACTTTTGTAGGTCAACCAGTATGTTCCTTCTCTGGGCACAATAACTTCTAAACAGTTTTCTATCACATTTCTGTATAATGTCAAGATAGAAGTGAACAAACTCACCGGGAACTTTAGAGCTCTTATATTTTTGCTTCAGTGAAGCTAAACCAAATTATTTAATAGCTTAAAGTCAATCTCCTATCTTTTCAAAATTTCAGCATCAGCATTCATGAAAGGTTTCAGTGGAGTGTCAGACTAGCAACTAAAAAAGACACGGGTAGTCTACTGCGTATCCATGGAAATAGGATATGAGGACACTTTTTGATAAGATTATGCTATCTTTGGAATAGGTTATAATGACACTGGTGAAAGGAAATGCAGGGCAGAGAAGGGCCTGAAGCAAGCCCGTCCTCATTAATTTTATCTCAACTCCATTGCTCTCGTTTGTCATTGCCACTGTAGTTTTCAGCCCTCCGGCTCTGTGAGAACATGTCTAAATTGTTCATAAAATTCATTGAGAGTTCTGGCCTTTATGGAAGATTATTGATAATTCACTTTTAATTTAATTATTCAGTAAGGTTTTATGGAAAACTTATTGAATTTATTTCTTGGTGACAGTTAAGGTTCTAATTTTTAGAATAAGTCATTGTTCTTCTACTCAATGATCTCCTTAGCAAAGCAGTCATACACAGCTTATTGACTTCTATATGGCCTCATAGGAATCAGTGAATGTAAAGTATATTCACTCACTGATTAATTTGTAGCTGTTTGGATTATTACAGCATTACTATTACTAGCTTGTTACTTCACGCACTTAATTGTTAATACTTAAAAAAAATAAACAAGTATTTTTTTCTATGTCTAATGCTTAAATCATGTAGAATTATAAAAAATGTTACTCCTTTGACATTTACTCTCTTTTCTTTTGCAAGCAAACATAAAGTCATGAGGACTCATGGTCTCCTAATTGCAGTTTTGAATCATCATTTCTTCAATCATATTAGTTTTAAAAGTAATACCAGATAAATTCCTAATTCCAGTTCTGCTTCGTCCTCTTTGAAAAAGTTCTATCAAAAACTATTTCTGCTTTTATTCGTAAGATCTGAGATAGAAAGTATACACTCTGTATTATTTATTTGTTCCATGTTTGTCTTAAATATCTGCTCATTAAACAGCCTTAATTATACTGTTAAAACATTTATTTTTTCTCTCTCTCTTGTTGAAGTCTATTTCTTTTATAAAACAAAGTACAATAAATTTCACCTGTCTTTGGTAGTTAGAGTTACAAATATTCAGATGTGCCTTGACACATTCTTTTATGCCTATTTCCCTGGCATCTCTTCTAGTTTACATTGTGCTTGACTTTCCATAATTTAACAAAACATAATAAATGACTGCATAATTTATACTATGATGGTTCTGGCAGACTCCATACTGACTTTCAGTTCTGTCCTGTTCTTGTCTCATTTTTTTTTTTTTTTTTGAATTGACCTCTATTAGCTTCAGGTGTACATCATAATGATTTGTTATTTATATGCATTATGAAGTGATCCTCATGAGTCTAGTTACGATCTATAGCAATGCAAAGTTATTATAGTTTTATTAACTATTCCTTACACTGTACATTATATTCCCATAACTTATTCTCTAACTGAGAGTTTGTACCACTTAATCTAGTATTCTTGAGATGAATGTGCAATGAACAACATTCTTAATTTAAAATTTAGTTAAATCTGAAAAACAACTAATGATAACCAGTCTAATACTTTCTCAGGCACACAGCTGTTCACCAGCCAGTGTTTCGCTGGTTTTTAGACAGAGACAACTAGTCTTTGCCATGTGGGCCTTTCATTAGGGCAGCTCACAATGTGGTGGCTGGCTTTCCTCATCGAGTGAAAAATAAAAAAGGTTCAAGATGCAATGTCATTAAAAAATAATTTATTTATTATTTTTAGAGACAGGGAAAGGGAGAGAGGCAGAGAGAGAGAGAGAGAGACATCAATGTGTGGTTGCCTTTCATCAGCTCCAGCTGTGGACCTGGCTGGAGACCTGGTTATGTGCCCTGGCTGGGAATTGAACCAGTGACCTTGAGTTCGCAGCCTGGCACCTTATCCACAGTGCCACCAGCCAGGGCTGATATGCCCTCTTTTAAGAACCTAATCTCAGAAGAAATATCTCAGTCCCTTTATTATATACTATTCATTGCAAGACTGTCACCATTTCTAAGGGAAAGGAATCACACAAGAGCATGACTATCAGGAAGAGGGGATCAATGGTAAAAAACTATTACATGTAGCTAAATATTGCATGGACAATATTTTAGATAAAATGGTAACTACTGAAGCTAGTCCTCTGTATAATATAGTACATAATTCTAATGTAACAATTTATTTTTGGAGGATGATGTAGAGCACTAATAATTATGAAAATGAAGATTTTATTGAAAGTATAAAGTGAAGAAAAAATTAACAATCCAGAATAACACCAAAATCTTCCTGTCACCTGATATGTATGGAGAATGATGTATTTTGGTATGTTGTAAACTAAAACTGAAGTTGTTGTGTACCTTCCTTCTCATTAAAAAAAAATTCTAAGCACTTGCTCTGTGAATAAATTAATTATAGAAGCAATTCCAATATAAAGTTTTTGCTCGAGCAAAGAAATAGCATAACTATCTGTCTTTAAAACTTCTATAGATCTACAAGTAAACCTGTGCATGTATGTACGTGGGAAGTGGGAGAGGGCATTAGTGTTATTTGATAATTAGAAGCAAAACAGTAATAATAGTAATGTAAAGTTTGGTTATATTAATTTATAATAGTACTTATTTCATTTTCAATGTACATTAAGTAGCTTCCTTTTCCCCCCACAAAGATAGAGTAGTAGTAAATTTTACAGATAAAAGACCTTGACTTTTCTTTAGGGCTTTCTTTCTTCTGGGCTTTTTATGTGACAGTCCACAGGAGTATTAGAACCTTAATTTAAGAACCTATTCCTCAAAAAAAAAAAAAGAAAAGAAAAGAAAAAAAAAGAAGAAGGTCTGTCCGGAAGGTATCCAACCATGTAATGTAAAAGAGACACTTATTGAAGAAGATACAAAATAAATGTACATAGGACAAGGACACCTTGGTCTCCTTCAAAGTGGAACCTTACACAATTCCCCCAATCTCTGTTAGTTGCCTGTTGTGTTTTCCTGATGGTCTGAAATTTCTTTCCTTTCAAAGGTGAATTTAGTTTTGGGAAAAGCCAGAAGTCACAGGGTGCCAAATCCAGGCTGTAAGGGACTGAGTCCCCTGGGTGATCTGATGTGTCATCAAAAAATCCTGCATGAAACATGATGCATGAGAAGTGCCTGGTTGTGATGAAGCTGCCAATCACCAGTTGCCCATAGCTGTGACCTTCTGAACCATCATAATAGTTTCCTTGGAGGAATGTTTAAGCTTAATGCAAAATTTGAAACGGTTTCATTGCTCTATTTGCTCAGTCATTTTGAATGCAATTGCCTGATAGTACACATGTGCACTCAATGGTGTCTACCATCCCACTGACCAGTACAGGGAAGTCATCATTTCCATGCATGTGTATTCCAGCCTATTTTCCTTGGTTACTAGGTAATATTGATGTTGCATAAATCATTCTCATTATATTAACAATGGCTGGGCTTTTTCCCAGACAGACTTCATATATCATTATACATTTGTCCAAACCAATAGCATGTAAATCAAGAGTAAATCGTAATGTAAACTATATACTTTGGGTGATAATAATGTGTCAATGTAGGTTTCTTAATTCTAGCAAATGTACCACTCTAATAGGGAATGTCAATAATGGAGAAGGCTATGTATGCTTGCATAAGAGTAGAGAGAATATTGGAAATATCTCTACTGTCCTTTATTTTTTAACTTTTAAATATTTATTATTATTTATTTATCTTTTACATCTACCATCTTTTCAATTTGGTTGTGAACCCAATATAAGAAAACTCACTGCCAAATTAATCCATGTTTATTCCATTATAATTATTTTTTAAAAGTAATTAATCCAATTTAGGATTAAATGTGGAAGAAACTATCCTAAATCCAGTAATTCATAATCCAGGCAACATTTCAAGCTGGAAATTTATTTGATTTAGGTAACTATCTAGTTTCTATTTTTTCTCCTGGTTGAAAAAGGCCAGGAATTAGAAGAAATTAATTCTGCTTTATTTATTCTCATTTAGCAAACACATATTGAGTGCTTATTGGGTTTTGGGGAGAGTGTTAGATGTTTTTTGTTTTTTCTCCCCTGTAGGACAATGCCCAACCCACTGAGCCTATACCAGTGAGGGCTTACATTTGTTTTAAAGCAAATCTCATTTCCAGTGCTATAATGAAATCTTTTTGTAAGTGTCATCAGGACAAATAATAAATTTATAAAACTAATTGGATTTATGCAAGCTGAGGTAATGAGTGTCATTTGGGTCAGATCCTCCAATTATAAATAAATGTCATAATTGATCAACTGAATACCTTTCTCAATCAATCTTTGCCCTGCTTTTCTTACTACTCAGACACAGAGTTGAGGTTCCCTTTTTAGTTAGCAAACCATGTTTCCATGGGTCTGACCTCTCCTGCAGTGGAAACTTTTACCTTGAAACAGCAGCTAATTAAAAGGTTGTATAATGCAGCATGTAAGTTATAGGGAGATCACACTTTAATTTCACTAACACAATCATTTTTCACTTTCCCCAAATAAATCTATCTCAGGAAAAGTGTTTGCTTCTATGAAGAAGTTTCCAGTGCACCTGTGTGCCACTGACAAAGACCACCATTGGTGTGGAAAGCAAGTTTTCATCTCTATTTCATTCATGGGATGTTTGTGTGAATAATTCCTTTGAAACCCAGCCTGATTTATGAGCAATATTTTCTGATCCATTGAACCATTTAATCCAGAAGATTAGCACATTTAGAACACACAAGAGTCCAGCAAAAATTATTGGGCTACTCAACAAGGTATTTTTTTCTGTAAAATGGCTCTAGTAATGTTAAGTCTTTATTCAAAGTAACTTTGTTAAATTATATTGCAACAGCTGTCTTATCAGCATGCAGTAAAAAGTTACCAAAATTGGTGAATTTTTGTGTAGCCATTTTAATTGAAAATGGAAAAAAATATGCAATATTGATACATTATGTTTTATTATTTCAAGAAAAGTAAAAAGCAACTGAAATGCCAAAAGAAAAGATTTATGTCGTGTATGGAGAAGGTGCTGTGACTGATCAAATGTGTCAAAAGTGGTTTGAGGAGTTTTGTGTTGGAGATTTCTTGCTGGACAATGCTCAACAGTTGGGTAAACCAATTGAAATAGATAACAAATTGAGACACTGATTGATAACAATCCATGTTATGCCATATGGGAGATAGCTAACATACTCAACGTACTCAAAATATACAAGTCAATACCATTATTGGTAAAAATGAAAAAGGTCTTTCATTTTATGGAAAAAACAATAAATAAACATTCTGACCAATATTTATATAAGGACATTTTTAGAAGAATGAAGTAACAATATAAAATTTCCCAAATGAACATGGATTATTGGCATTCTGTTGTTTTAGGATGAATATTGCTCAAGAATATGCATTTTGCACTGTAGATAAGATGTTAGGATCTATGTCTCCCTTGGCTTCATTTTACTTTATCCTCTAAATGGCCTTTGTCTCAATTGTCTCACTCATTTTTAAAATTTTTATTAAAGTTTGTATTTCAAATGTTATTATAAACATATTTAGGAACAAATCAAGGAACATATAAAATATGAATAGATACCTAATGATAAAACTTAAGAAATAGGGCTGAATGATTATATAAATAGCACTGAATGATTATATAAATAGCAGAATGAAGGAAAAGAAAATGTATCAGTTCACTAAAGGCTTTCTTAGTAGATGGTTTAAAAGTGAGAGGAATTTGGATTTCAACAAGAAAAATTGTGCAAATAGGGCAGAAACAATGCCTAAAACAAAAAATCACTTTCATAATTTTTTTCAAGCATTTTTCTTTCTTTCTTTTTATTTCCTTTCTACCCTTTGTCTCTTTCCTATTTCTTACTTGTATCTATTGCAGGGCTTTCACATTAATTGACACAGAATATTCAATTACTGTAATAAAAAAAATCTTAGTGGTATGATCAAATTAGCTGCTCAGGCCCCTGATATTAAGGGATAGAAAGAAATTGGTAGGGTAGGAGGAGAAAGGGGAAGAACAAGGAGAAGGAGAAGAGACAGAGAGAGAGAGACAGACAGACAGACAAACACAGAGAGAGAGAGACAGAGAGAGAGAAGAGAGAGGCGGAGAGAAGCTAGCTGTAAACCTGCTATAGATGGAGGTTGGGAAGAAAACCGATCACTCACTGAAGGTGTCAGAGGAGAATTAATGACGTGAATTCATAGCTTCTCACACAAAGGTGACTAATGACATAGACACTTAGACTGGGGAATTAGAAGAAAAAAGATGCAGGTAAAGTTCTATTTATACCTAATTGACATATAAAAAGAAAATGAAAATAGGATTACTAAAGAAAAACCCCAGACAGTTAAGCAATTTTAAGAATGATTCATTTTAAGATATGGCCATCAATTATTTATAAAGGTTAATAAATAGATTTATAAGCAAGAAATACATGGATGCTAGAAATACATCATAAATGCCCTACAAATTATTTACAACCTTGACAAATCATAATACATGAACTACAGCTGAAAACACCACTTACTTGACTTTAAAATTTGTACCATAAGCTAAAAATGGTCTGGTTATGGAGCATCAGCCATTTATAATGTGCTTTGCAATATTTAACATCAACTAAATGTGTTCCCACTAGCTGCTGACAGTTGGACTAATTTAATAAGAATCCTTAATGCCTAATGATTTACTGGTAGGTAAAATGACCATAACTATTTAGCTTGTGATATCAGAGGTGTAATTATGAAATAGGAAATAAGTGGGATTTAATGCGTGTAGTTTAATATCAAACATTCAAAATATTAAAAACAAATTTACCAGAAATAACTTAAACCACCTGTTACTTTTATTTCATTCATGTCCAGCTTTTCAAATTTACTTTTTCCTTTTATTTTTACATTTAGGTAATCTCTTAACATTCCTTTCATGTATGCATGCTTCATCATTATTTTTACCCTTTTTGTTTTTATTTTCTAATTATTTCCCAAAAAAGCTTTTGGTTCCCAAAGAGGACCACACTTTTCTATTGCACATGGCAGTAAACAAGTGGAAATACCCCTTAGTTGTCCTGGGTTCTGTAATGAATGACTGCAATCATAGTCCCTGTCAGCGTCCCAGCATTTCAGAGTCTCACTGTCATGAATCTCAGTCTGATTGGCACCTTCTTGTGTCTCTGCTCTTCCACAGCCTTCCTCTCCAAACCTTAATGTCTAGGAATACATGGAGGCTTATGATAATTTTAGAGCAATGCCTACATTTATTACATCTCATGCACTACTAGCAGAGGGAATGAAGAGTTGGTGGTTGATAATAGTCTATCTTTCAAATGTCATGGCATCACATTCTCTTCATATTTAGTTTCATTCTTCAGTTTAGGCTAAGTGAGGCCCTGGGAAGAAAATAATGAAGTTGCTGAATTAAGTACCAGCTTACTTCTCATTCATTCTACATGCCACTTGCAAGTTGTCAGAGGACTCCGCTCCGCAGACTGACACAAGCACTAGGCTGGACAGATCCGCCACTTTGCAGGGGCAAGAAAAGGACCTGGAACCAGAGAAGCGACTGTAAGTCCATCAGTTTCTGTTTGTATACAATTTTAAGGCCTTTCCCTAATCTTTGTCAATTTAATGACTTTTAATATGTAAAATATATTTTAAAGATTTTTTTACTTATTTATTTTAGATAGAGATGTAAGGAGAGAGGCAGAGAGGGAGAGGGACATCAATGTATGGTTGCCTTTCACCTGCCTCCAGCTACGGACCTGGCTTGCAACCAGGTTATGTGTTCTGGCTGGGAATGGAACCAGCAACCTCTGGGTTCACAGGCCAGCACCTTATCCACTGTGCCACCAGCCAGGGCTAATATGTAAAACATTAACATAGCTGAGAAGTTAAATCTGTATTATGAAGATACACCCAGAAAAGTCCCACACATTGTAGCTATTGATTTTCATTTTATCCTTCTTACATTTCTTCTTTATCAAAAAAAAAAAAAAAAAAAAAAAAAAAAGATTACCTTTTCTCTATCATAAAGGTCACATAATTCATTCAATTTTTTCTCTTTTTTAAAGTATATTTTATTGATTATGCTGTCACAGTTGTCCCTGTTTTTTTCCCCCCACTTTGCTCCCCTCCACCCAGTACTCCCTTCCCCTCCAGCGATCTCCTCACCCCCTTAGTTCATGCCCATTGATCTGCATGTAAGATCTTTGGCTTCATCATTTCCTATATTCTTAACATCCCCCTGTCTGTTTTATACCTACCAATTATGCTTCTTGATACCTGTAATATTTTCCTCTTTCTCCCCCTTCCTTATCTCAGCTGATTACCTTAAAAATGATCCCCATACCTGTGATGCTGTTTCTGTTCTGGTTGTTTGCTTAGCTTGTTTTTGTTTTTTAGATCAATTGTTGATAGTTGTGAATTTGTTGTCATTTTAATATTTGTAGTTTTTATCTTTTATTCTTAAATAAGTCCTTTTAACATTTTATGTAATAACAATGTTAGTGATGATGAACTCCTTTAGTTTGACTTTGTCTGGGAAGCACTTTATATGACCCTTCATTCTCAATGATAATTTTGCTGGCTAGACTAATCTCAGCTGTAAGTTAGTTCTTGCTTTTCATCATTTCAATGCTTCTTGCCAGCTCTTTCTTGCCTGGACAGTTTCTTTTGAGAAATCAGCTAACAGTCTTATGGGAACTCCTTTATAGGTAACTCTCTTCTGTTGCTGTTTTTAAGACTCTCTTTTTATCTTTAACTTTTGGAATTTTAATTATAATTTGTCTTGGTGTGGTCCTCTTTGGGTCCAACTTGTTTGGGACTCTGTGCTTCCTGGCTTTTATGTCTATTTCCTTTGCCAGATTAGGAAAGTTTTCTTTCATTCTTTTTTCAAATAGGTTTTCAATTTCTTGCTCCTCCTCTTCTTTCAATTTTTGTTTCTTCTTCCTGTTTCTGGTGAATGTTTATTTCTTTTTCATGTTCCAAATCATTGATTTGAATCACAGCTTCCTTCACATCATTGTTGATTCCTTGTTTTTCTTTATTTCAATTTGTATAACTTTCACTTCCTCCTTTATTTTATGGATGCACTCAAACAATTTTTTGAGTATTCTGATCACCAGTGCTTTGAACTCTGCATTTGATAGGTTGGCTATCTTTGTTTCATATAGTTATTTTTCTGGAGTTCTATTCTGTTCTTCTGTTCTTTTACCTGGGCCATATTTCTTTGTACCCTCAATTTGGCAGCCTCTCTGTGCTTGTTTCTGTGTATTGGATAAAGCTGCTTTGACTCTGTGTCTTGGTAGTGTGGCTTAATGTAGTACGTGTCATATAGGAGTCAGTGGCACAGCCTCCATTATCACCCAAGCTGGGTACTTGAAGTGTACCCCTTTTATGGTCTGAGTATACCCTCCTCTTGTAGTTGAGCCTTGGTTCCTATTGTCAGACCAATGGGAGAGATTTACCTAAGCCAGTTAGCTACAAGACTGGTTGTGACCACTGACCACCAACCTCTGTCTTTCATAGAGGATCAGCTGTGCAGGGGCAGGGGGTGGTGGTGCTTTGACATGGCCTATAGCTGCCCACTGGGTGCCCAGGCTCTGGGTTTCCTCGGTGGTGCAGACCTAGGTCAGCTCAGACCTGTGTTTTGTCTGGGGCACCCTAACTGAGCTACAAAGCAATCTGAGATGCTGCTACTTTTTCTGGGCTTGGAGATTCCCAGGTGGAGCCAAGCTATGAATCTAGGCTGGCTGTTGCTAGTGCCAGGCCTGGGGCTCACTGAGGCAGTTGTTGCTTGTTTGATGGGATTTAGGACATTGTGAAGCCTGATCCGGGACCAGCCATTAACATGGAACAAAAGCTTGGGTGGACCTGTGAATGGGGGTGGGGTGGGAATGAGTCTCTGGGGGTCCCCAAGGTAAGTCAAGCAGTATTGGCCAGGTTTATGGAGTTTCAGATAAGACACTGGCTTGCCAACTCCATAGGGGGAGTGTTTTAAGAAAGTGACAGTGGCCTCTGCTTGCCTTGATGGAAGATACTTCAGTTTCTCCCTGTACACCATTCGTGCCTTTCAAGCTGCTGCCCTGGTGCTGGAGCTCAGAGAGAGTGAGTCTGAGTAGGTAAGTCCATGTGTGGGTTCTTTGAGAGGAACTGCTTGGGGCTTCAGCAGTTTCTCCCACCAACTCAATCCCTGTTGGTTTTTGCAGCCAGAAATTGTGGGGATTTATCTTCCTGGCACTGGAACCCTGGGCTGGGGGAGGCTGGTGTGGGGTTGGGGCTCCTCAATCCTAAGGTATACCTCCTGAATTTTTATCCACCACACATGGGTGAGGGGTAGCCCATTCCACATCTGTTCCCCTCCTACCCATCTCAATGAAAGTGATTTCTTTAATTCTGTAGTTGTCAGACCTCCATTCAACTCAATTTCTGATGGCTCTGGCTGATGGTTGTTCTACATTTTAGTTGTAATTTTGATGTGATTGTGCTAAGATTCGAGCCATGTCTGCCTACGTTGCCATCATATTTTTCTCTTAATATATCCAGGAAATTACCTACATTGAATCACAGGTTTCCTTAATTCTGTTTCTGCAGCTGCACACACAGCTCTCTGGAATGAGAAATGTACTGTGTCTTTTTATCTGATCTTTGTATGGCTATGCAGGCTGTTTCTAATATTTCATTGGTATAATAATGCTACAATGAATAGCTTGTGCATATTTGTTTTCATGTTTGTTGAAGTATATCTTTAGGGTAAGCTCTAGAAGTGGGACTAAAAAGTCAAATGATGAATAAATATGCAGTTCTGTTAGATATTGCCAAATTCTCCCCACAATAGGTCCTGCTATTTTGCATTCTCCCAACAATGGATGAAAACTGTTTCCCTATAGTTTTGGCAGAGATGCATAATTAAGCATTTTATTTTTTGTCAATTTGATAAGTGAGAAAAGTTTTTTTCATCATTCCCTTCATTATGAATGTATTTGAACATCAGTTGGTGTGCTTAAGTTCCACTTGCTTATTTTTCTGTGAACTCTCCATTCATATCTTTTGCCCATTTTTCAAAAGGGTTTGGTTATATTCCCTCATGTATCAAACTATTTTATATAGTAGGGGTATTAGTACTTTACCTCTGATATATACTCTAATGTTTTCTTCCGCTGTGTTATTTGTTTTTGGACTTCTCTCACAGTGTGGTTTTATTATGCAAACTACATATTTTTTTTTTATTTTTATGTTACCAAAGTTATCTTTTATTGCTCCTTGATTTTGAGTCATAGAAAGTTTCCCCACACACCAAAGTTGTAAAAGGAGTTAATATGTTTTCTTCTAGTGTTTGTATGGTTTCATTATTTTTACATTTTTGTTTTCTGATCCATTCAGAAGCATTCTGATCTTATTCCTCCCTAATTCTTTTTAATTCTTCACTCTACCAATTATTTTATCTACAACTCTCATCAGAATTATTAAAGAGTTTTACTAATACAACTTTTCCTCATATCAATTTCTACTTTCCTTCTCTATTTGTTTTTGCTTTTTAATAAGAACAACAATTTATCAGTGGCATAAACAGCAAATATTTACTTCTTACTCATCTTAGGTGACAGCGCTGGATCATGATGATTCATTTCTGTGAGGCTGCAGGTAGGCTCAATTTTTGTTCCTGCTCCTGATTCCAGGGTTCAGATAAAAAGAGCATCACATCTCTGGATCCACCTTTATTATTTCACTCAGAATGCAGAAATAAGACACCATGGGTAAACAATAAATCATACACCAATCAGCCAACACATGCCACTATTACAAACCCAAAGTCAATGAAATAGATAAGGCAAAAAAGTAGGATTCTATAAAAAAACGATGGTTAAAATTGCTTGGAAAATTATCCTATATAATGCTTCTATATAGGTTAATAATAAAATAGAGATGCTAGTAAACATGTTAGTTTAATAATATCTTTTTTAGAGATATTTTTATTCACTATTTTCAGAGAGAAAGAGGAAGAAAGGGAGAGAAACATCAATGTATTGTTGCCTTTCACCTGCCGCCAGCCAAGGACCTGGCTAGAGACCTGGCTTGTAACCTGATAATGAGCCCAGACTGGGAACTGAACCAGAGACCTTTGGGTTCTCAGTCCAGTGCCAATCCACTGAACCACCAGCCAGGGTAGTTTAATAATAACTTAATTACAAGTAAGCAGCAATCTTAGAAAATTTGGAGAATATAAAAAAGGGTAAGTAAGGAAAAATTATGTATAAACTTGATATCCAGTAACAAAGGCTATCAATATTTTATATATCTTCATGAGTTAATATCATAAGATCTTGTTCAAAATATCATCAAATGCTATTGTTGGTAGATAAGATAATTTTTTTTTAGTAAAGAAGACTGCATGTGTCATGTATTAAAATATACATACCTTATCTATCCCAAAATATGCCACAATTTATTAATTTTTATTTTACCTTGAGGTTTTTAACTATTACTTCTGTTCATTTAAATCTGATTACATAAGAGGACTTTTAAATAACAGTTCATTTAATTCTTACACAAGTCATTCCATTAAAGGACCTTTATTAAGGTTGTTAAATGTTTTCAAATTTACATAATTTGAAAGTTGGCTCATTTGATAGCTTTTGTTTTAAGAATGCCATCTTTGCCCTGGCTGGTGGCACAGTGGATAAGGTGCCGGCCTGTGAACCCAAAGGTCACTGGTTTGATTCCCAGCAGGGCAACATTACCAGGTTGCAAGCCAGGTCTCCAGCCAGGTCTGTAGCTGGAGGCAGGTGAAAGGTGATATTTCTCTCCCTCTCTACCTCTTTCTCTTCCCCTCTTTCTGAAAAATAATAAATAAAATCTTAAAAAAAGAATGCAATCTTTGTTAGTTGTCTGTTTTATTGGTTTAAAATTATATTTATAGTGCTGAAAACTCCAGAAAGAATGACTCCAAAACCTTAGTTTGGATATGAGGCCTTAAGAAAAGTAAATGCAAATTCACTAGTCTGCAACTTTCCTGAGGAGGATAGGTTCCTTATATTCCCCACATTCCTGACAGGGAATAGTCACTAAATCTATTTTGAAAGAGTGCATTAATAAATCCACCCCCCCACCCCGACTCCTGCTCCTGTCTGTCTCCCTTCTTCACCCTGTCCCTCTCTCTCTTCATTGCTCAAATTAACCAAAGAAAAATCCAGATTCATAAAGTTACAGGCATGCTCTGAAGAATTTCCAACCTTTTCAAAAAATATGATTTGAGAGTCTTCTATGTGACAGACACTGTGCTATGCATCAGGGCTAAACTTTGAATAAGATAAAACTCCTGTTCTTGGCAGCCGGGACTTTTCAGCTGGCTATGGACAATGCCTTGAATGAACAGATATTAATAATATATATTCAGATGCAAGATTTAGATATGCTAACTAACTCAGAGGTTCTCATTCCTGAATGCAAATTAGAATAGCCTCAGTATAATGCCAACACTAGACCCCACCCACAGAAATTATAATTTAATTAATCTGCAATAGGGATTGTACATAGATGGTTTTAAAATCTCTCCAGATAATTCTAATATACCACTTTGGTTCAGAATCATTAGTCTAGTCACTCCAGTACCTTGCTACTATAAATGTGGCTCTTAGAATAGCATCCTTACTATCACATAAGAGGTTGCTAAAAAGGCAGAATCTCAAGGCTCATCTCAAATGTACTGTATCAGAATCAACATTTTGACAAGATCTTCCAGGAGATTTATATGCACATTAGAATTTAATAAGTGCTGTGTTCAGTGTATAAGATATTATGACAAAATTATATCTTGAGGATGGTTGAGAGAAAGGAGTGGTGTAACACCGTAGTAGGCAGGCAGATAGGCATGAGCAGAGCAGAAACAATGGGCCAGGTGCGGAGGGTCACCAGGGCAGAGAGCCCCAGTTGCCAATCAATGGGCAAAGCTACCCATTCTTGCAAGACTACTCCCTTAAGTATTAAACCCTATGGAAGATGACATCCAGGCCTAAGCTGTGTTTTAGCTCCAAGACCTGATAAGCAGCAAAAGTAGATGAAGGGATGCCATGACTGGCATCAGGACCAGCTGCATTGACTAATGACCTCCAGCCCTGATGCTGATCAATGAGTAGAGACCATGACCCTGAAGGGGCACACCTAGAAAGCAGGTGGATATTCTATTGAGAGCCTCCCCCTGAGACCTCTGGGTAAAAGACTTTAGGACCAGGACTCCACCCATGATATGTTTCTCTTTCTTTTTCCAGAGCATGTTCACACCTTTCCTTCCTCTTTCATCTCTCAAGGCTTCTATCTCTTTGTCTCTCCGAAGCCCCAAGGATCCCTGTTTTGATTTAGTAACTCTTCCTGAGCTGATTTCTTTTACAGCTCATTTCCTCTACCTCTGTGACATTCTAAATAAATTTTCTCTTACAGTTGTTTCTTGGCTCTGAATGTTTTCTTAGGCAGAACTCAAGTACTGAGGTTGCTGAACTGAGGTCTAACACTTGTTGCTGTTTCACTGCCAACAACACCAAGTATGTCAGAAAAATTTCTGGTAAAAGCACCAAACATCTACAGTCAATGCTGCAGGCTAATGTCAATAATGATCATCAGCTAGGTCTTATCTGGACAGATAACACAGTTAAAAAGTGTGTTAATGGTGAAGTCGGCCAAAGGGAATGATTTTAAACACTAACTCAAAGAAATTTAAGATATTACAGGTGAAGGTATGAGGAATATAAATTTGAATGAGGACATATTTAAACTTTCTTACTAAAGCATAAAGGTATGCTTTAGTAAGGTCATGCTTGAAAAACTACGGCAGAACCGTAAGGAGCAGAAAAACAGGGAAGTTTAGGTCAAAAACCTCATATTTGGTCTCTTCCAGAAGAGGAGCTGTATTTGGCAAGGCCTATTGGAGGAGAGTGGCTTTGGCTTAAAAGCCACTTTAGAAAGGAGAATGTGTTGGTTATTTCTAGCATTTAAGTGTATATTTGTTTATTACGCCTAGATCATTTAATTTATTTTTATCTATCCTTTAGCCAAATATCTATTGGTCTCAGTGCTATTTAAAAAATGTTATATTTGTCATTATTTTCCTGTTTTATCTTTCCATTGATTTCTACTATATTTTCGAAAGAACACTTGTGTTGTGTGTTTCATGACACCACTTTAACTTTCTGCAGCCTCATTCTGCTCTTACTGGGTTTAAGTCAAATTTTGAATTATTTACTTATTCAATTTTTTTGCTATCTTTCTTCATCTATTCTAGCTATTTCTTTATCTATGCCTAGCTGCATCTGTACCACCTTCCATTTCATTGCAACATTTCTTGAGTTCTATTAATAACATGATGTCACGATTTTTAAAATATAGTGCCATTTGCTTTTTAAAATTCTAAAGAGTTTAATTATTGTCCAGATCTGCAGTGCAACATTGTCTTTAAAAGCTTCACTGGTAATTCAGGCCCTGGCTGGTGGCACAATGGATAAGGTGCTGGCCTGTGAACCCAAAGGTCACTGGTTTGATTCCCAGCCAGGGCACATAACCAGGTTGCAAGCCAGGTCTCTAGCCAGGTCTGTAGCTGGGGCAGGTGCAAGGCAACCATACATTGATGTCTCTCTGTCTCTCTGCCTCTCTCTCTTCCCCTCTCTATAAAAATAATAAATAAAATGTTTTTAAAAAAGTTTCATCGGTAATTCTAATGTGCAACCTCACTGTATTAATGAAAGAGGAGTTGACAAAGATGACAGAGGCTGCTCCTGTATGTGTCTCCTCCCAGGGACTTGCAGAATGTGCTGCACAAAGAAATGCTCTCTGAAAGAAATCTAGAAATTAGCAGTTGAGGGACTCCTACACATTAGGTGAATGAGAAAATGACCACATCAAAACAGGTAGGAAAAATGGAGACACACCCTTGCCCTAAACCTCACCCCCAACATAGCACCACACAATCAGGAGGCAACACCCAACTCCCAGCCTGTCCCTTAGGTGCAAATGGTATGGACTTTACCTTTAACACTCTAACTCTGAAGACTCCAGTCTGAGGGACAGGCCCACAAAGCACCTAGCTCTGAAAACAATCAGGGGTTTGCGTTCATGAGACTTATAGAACTAGAGCAAAACAGAGGCAGTTCTTAACCATGAGCACAAGGCTGTGTCCTCTCTGGGCTCAGTATGGACAAAACAGACATAAGTCCCTGTCTTTTATCTTTCCATAACATTGATCCAGCACACTTCATAGACAGGTGCTCAACAGCCTGGCTTCCAATTTTAGCAGACATCTAGGGCCTGGCTGCAATCCCCACCAGACACTGGGATACTAGTAGACATTTTCTCTGCCTTATCCTTGTACCCTGATCTCACCATAAAACAAGTGACCTGTCTCTCCCAGAAAGGCGTTTGTAGCACACAAGCTGGGTTTCACTTTTGCAGCTGATGTGAGGAACTGTTACCCAGATCTCCTGGATATGACAGCAAAGGAGCTTTAATTCACTAGTCTTACATATTGGGAAAAAAAAAAAAAAAAGTAGTTTTTAATGGGCACAAGCATCCAGAAAATCACTTTAGTTCTCTCCCTGGGTTCAGTGCAAAGGAACTAAAAAAAGCCCATCTCTCAATCTGTCCATAAAAGCAGCTTATCACATACTTTGCCAGTTGCTGCCAGATGGTGCAGCTTCTAATTTAGTGTGCATCTAGAGGGTAGCGGTAATTCTCCTCAGAGATTGAGGAAATTGATTGATATTTTCATCTCTACCTCTCTCCAGCTCACTACAACAACACCAAGTTGCCAGTACATCTGTGGCATGAGCTTCACAGGTCTGATGCCCAAGCTTTTCCAGTTGCTGCACAAGGGATGGACCCTGACAACCTAACTTAGACGGTCACTAGGGTTTGCATTATAGTCTTATAGTCTTCCAGAAGACTATAAGAAAGAAGGCTATAAACAGGTAAAGGAGCACCCCTTGATGATTATACACCCAAGGTCAGAGCAAGGAGAGTAAGCAAAAATGCCCATCTCCCAGTTCCCCCTGATAAGGGCTTAAATACATATTTTCACAGATGTCATCTGAGGGTCTAGCTTTTTTCATTATATTTTATTGATTATACTATTATAGTTGCCTCAATTTTCCCCTTTGCCTCCCTCTATCTAGCAGCCCCCCATCCATCAGGCAATCCCCACACCATTGTTCATGATTCATGTTCATCGGTCATGAACATGACCTACCTCCTATACTGCACTTTACATCCCCATGGCTCTTCTGTAACTACCTATTAGTACTCTTACTCTGATCATCTCTTCACCCATTCCCACCACAGCTGCCTTCTGTCTGGCAACCATCAAAATACTCTCTGCATCCATGATTCTATCTCTGTTCTTCTTGTTTGCTTAATTTGCTTTTTAGATTTGATTATTAATAGATATGCATTTATTGCTATTTTATTGCTCATAGTTTTGATCTTCTTATTCTTAAATAAGTCCCTTTAATGGTTCATATAATAACCATTTGGTAATAATGAACCTGAATAGACATCTTTCCAGTGAAGACATACAAATGATCCACGACTACATAAAAATAAGGTGCTCAGACAGAGGGGAGCAAAAAAGGGATGGATGTAATACAACAACAGTAAAATTAAAAGAAAAAAAAAAGAAAAAAAATAAAAGAGGAAAATGTGAAAAAAAATAAAATAAATAAGGTGCTCAATATGACCAATCATCAGGGAAATGCAAATAAAGCCATAGGTCTGTTTCACCTCACACCTGATGAAACACTTATCAAATGGACAAGAAATAATGCCAGTGAGGATATGGAGAAAATGAAAGTCTTGTGCACTGTGAGTGGTAATGTGAACTGATTCAGTCACTAAGGAAGCAGTATAAAGTTTCCTGAAGAAAGTTATTTGTTTACTTATTTATTTATTTTAACTATTTTATTTATTAATTTTAGAGAGAGGGGCAGGAAGAGAGGCAGAGAAGGAAAGAGACATCAATGTATGGTTGCCTTTCACCTGCCTCCAGCTAAGGACCTGGCTGGAGACCTGGCTTGCAACCTGGTTATGTGCCCTGGCTGGGGAATTGAACCAGTGACCTTTGGGTTCACAGGCTGGCACTTTATCCACTGAGCCACCAGCCAGGGTTTCCTAAAGAAATTTAAAATAGAACTACTGTATGACTCAGTAATTCCACTTTTCGGTAAAGATCCAAATGAAACAAAAACATTATTGGGAAGAGGCAGAGAGGGAGAGAGACATCAATGTATGGTTGCCTTTCACCTGCCTCCAGCCACAGACCTGACTGGAGACCTGGCTTGCAACCTGGTTATGTGCCCTGGCTTGGGAATCGAACCTGCGACCTTTGGGTTCGCAGGCTGGCGCCTTATCCACTGTGCTACCAGCCAAGGCAATATTGCCCTTCTTGAACTATTTCCTCTTATCTTCCCTTAGTACTTTGCACAATATATCTGTAATAGTAAATGTCTATTTGTTCACAAAATACACACACAGTGAGTGTCCCATAATGTGACAGATATCTACATCTTTTAAAGTTCCTTCCTCACCACCTGCCTGCTGAGGAGCTCCAGAAGAGTTCCCTTGAGAAGAGAGCTAACTCTGTTCTCTTCATTCCTTTTCTCCCCTCCTTGTCCTTTCACATGATATGCATGTTATTTCCTCTTCCAAGACATCTCAGACTTTAATTTATTCTCAGCTTATACTTTGAATTGTCTTTCTAATGTTCCTCTTTGGATAGAAGCTCACCTAGTAACACATCATCCATATTCCTGAGCTCCAGCCTAGGAAAAGCACTAAAGGCTTCAATATAAATGGCAGAGTTCTATAGGCATTTTTTTGATATTATTTTCTCTCCTTAATCCATCTTGAAAGGGAGGAATTATGATTATGCCTGGCATAAAAAATGCTGTACATATAAACCTAATTAAATCAATGAACAAATGCATTAATTTGTTATTGCTACCTTGCTCACTACAGGGTGATGTTTGACAATGATTTTAACTTAATTTTCCATCAAGTAGTTATGGTCTAGGAGAGTGCTTTTCAAATTGCACTCCGAGGAACGCTCTGAGGGTGATGTAAGTGTGCTGGGGGCAGCAGATGAAAGACAGGAAGGCAAGGCTCCAGGCTGCTCTCATGTAGTTCAAGCAGGGAAGGTTCCCTAGCGTGCATTTTATGTATTGGACTTCTTCCAAATAGTTCAGCGGAATAAATGTTTCCAAGACTCCAAAATTAAAACAAAAAAATAAAAAATAAAACAAAACCACAGTGCAAAGCTTCACTGGAGAGTGGCAAAGGGTAACTTCCCATTGCAATTAAACCTGCTTACCTTGTCTCAATTGCACTTGGATAAATTTCCATGAACTTAAAACTTTTCTAACTATGATACTAACAAACATAGCCAAGACAAACAAAGCATTACATGCTTGGCAAAGTTGCTTCTATGTCTTTAATGAGGACAGGCTTCCCAAGAATATCCTAATAACCATATTTGCATAGCATGAAGATTTATTTACCAAGGCATCACTTAACAGAGGAAATTCAATAATTTAATAAATCCATACCACATTAATTCCTTGGCATCTAAAACTTGAAGTGTCTCTTGCATGGAAGACAATTTGCAGACAGCAGACAGCTTGGAAAGTGCTAATGCAAAAGGATTAGCAAAATAGTGCAAACAAAATGAATTATGCTTAGCACTTACAGGTTTTCTATGGGTAGTAGCAGGATAAATGAGGTATTATTAGTCCAAATGAGGACTTTTGGGCCAGAGGCCATAATCAGCACTCTAGCGCTTTGGGCTACTTGATATGCCAGGCTCCACTGCATGTTCCTCCAAGCTGATGCTGACAGAGCCAAGTAATGCTGAGAAAAAAATCCTTTAAGTTTCCATGTTCCCTGAAATAAAGAAATTAAAAAGAAAATCAGTGCATTATATTAATTTTAGGATCAAATGAAAATGTGCTTTGGATTTTTAAATATAACTCTTATGGCTATTAAGCCACACCAAAATATTAAAGGACATGGTTAATCTGTCACAAAGGACTTAAAATTTCAGTTACTTGGAATTTGATTTCTTTTTCTGTTCTCATCACTAATAATCCACATACTTTTTAAAAAGTGGAGGCCTTTTGGGGATTAAGAGAGTGATTTCTCTCACAATGTCAATATCTGTAACAGACTCTTTATGGAAAAGTGGCAAAATGACATCTTTGCGCCTTCTAAATAAATGGTGTATTGATAGCAATGAACATTATTTGCCAATATTAGTGCTGAAAGAATGTCCCATATCAGATTTCAGTGCAGAGAATACGGGCACAATGAGCTGCAGAATGAGGACATTGCATGTTTAAGAGTGTTATGCTTTGATCCAATGTGACCTAAATTGCTATGTCATACACTTTGCCTTTATTAACATGTGTTATCACTCAACTTCCTGTCAGGAAGTTCCATGCCATCTTCCACTGTTTAAATTAGGCACAGTAGACCAGATAAGAACTTTACATTAGTCTGAGAAATACATTTACCAGTAATTGGTTTTTATGGAAGAAAACATGTACCCCAAATATTTGAAAATTATCCTATTGTAAACACTACAAATCATTTAGAAAATACCTCTATACTCATAGAATGCAGAATCTGCTAACGACATCATTTTTAAAGTTGTGGCAGCAGATAATAAAATACTTATATTGGAAAATCAATTTTCACTTTCCCTTGGTATCTCTCAATGTATGATATAAGCCTGCATGCAGAATAAAGTCATCCCTATTGGTCAACTGTAACAATAAAGGGATTTATTCATTTATGCACCTATTTATCTACTTATCCATTGATTTTGCACATGCATTGTCTACTATGAGATACAGAACGACACTGGATGCTAAGGGTCCAACCACACGCATTTCAGTTTCTGCTCTCTACAGGATGACAGTATTGTAGGATAGATATATGGAAAACAACATGAAAAATGAAAATATGATAGAAGCAAGGGCAGAGGTGAACCTTGGATGCTGTGGCTGCAGAAGCTAAACATTAATCTGGGGAGGTTTTTATAGTTATTTTACTGTCCTAATACTTCCAGCAGAATTTGAGAAAGTAGACTCATGCTTGTGTCATGACCCCGTGCCAGGATCTGGAGCCCACCTTGTATCTGATAATTTCTCGGCCATAAACTTCCTGTCCAGGAGCTTCATTTTGGCTGCCAAATGCCTGGAGAAGTCATCTTCTTAGGAAAGTTACCTGTCCAGCCTCCTTTGTGTTTAAGGGAATTTAATATTTTTTTTTCCTAAACTTACACCCTCTCTTGTCACCATTTCATAGAGATTTTCCCATTTTTTTTCATGTGTAGCCATACTTTCTGTTTTCACCATCAGACTTAGCTCCCAAAACTGTAGCCCTTATTTCAAGTGATACTTGCAGATAGTATCTTGCCTGCATTTGTCACACTCCTGATTCTGCTCATTAGAATGAAAAAAGTTCCACAAAAATTAGAGCCCTCTTCTAAATCAATGGCATGGCAGCCTAAAAGTTCAATGAAAGTTCAGGAATATAATGACTTCCAGCTCAGATTTTAAGGTATTTTAAAAATATAATCCATTCTTGAAATATACTGTAGGTTAGTTGTCATGCTATTAGAACATTGTTTTCAGAGACAGAACTTGGAAGAAAAATTTTGTGTGTTTATAATCACTTTACTTTGAAAGCACTCAACCGTGAAAAATATAAATTTTGTTTCTTATAAACTTCTCTTTCCTGGTGTGAATTTGGCCATTGCAGTCCCAGGAAATGCTAGCTCCCCTTGGGGAGCATTAGTCATCACTTTCTCAATATCAAGCCTCTTAGAACACAATCCCACACTGATTTCCTTCCTCCGTATCTCATTTTAGAAATTTCTCCTCTTCACTGTGAATCAGTGCATAGCAAATTCCATAAAATATTTTCCATCTACTTCTGTGGCTATTTCTTATATGTGGCAATGTAGAATTTTGCATAAGGTCATAAACTATCATACCCCTCAGTGCAATAAGTGTTTTGGGGTGAGGGGCAAGCCAGAAAGCAGCATGGAGTTATATTTATTCTCCATTGAAAAGAGTGAAAGAAGGAAAGAGAAATTACATTTTGCAATCAAATAGTACTAATTTCCTCTCCTTGTACTTTTTCTTTTTGGGTAATTTTTCCAGTGACAACAGATAATCTATTAATGTTTACAATATATGAGGATGTTTCTGAGTTTAGTATCATCTAGATTGACAGTTTTCATCTATTGACTCATCAGTTAGTCCTTGAGTCCATTTATTTTTTAAAACACAGTTTTTGAGTGGTAACTATGTATCCATCACTGTGGAAGAAGCTAAAATTATAGTAATGGCTGTGAGAGTTGTGATCCTTTGTTTCATGGACCTTGCTATATTTTAAATAATGTTTACTCACATAATTAATTAATATCAATAGTGAGTAATGATGGTAAGTAAAATTAGAGGATTTAGTGCACACGGAAATAAACTAAAAATCTGGAGGGACAACTATAGCTTCTCTGATGAAGTTGAGCTCTAAAAGATGAAGTAGGGACCTGAATGTAGTAGATATGGCACCATGGGCTACCAAATATAAGGAAGAACAATCTGAAGACACTTGGGGCACAAGAAGATCTAGCTTACTTAACTAGATGTTAAAACACCAATATTTTTAGAAAACGGAATAAGAATGAGACAGCTGTATCATTAATCAGTGTTTCTCGAGTGAATAAACACTAGGAGACCCTTCAGAGCTTTCAGCAGATGTGTAGCATGAATGAGATCTCATTTTACAATAACACTTTAGTGGTTATATGAATGGATTGAGATGGATCAAGAATTGATGTAGGTGACCTCATAACCTAGCAATTTCATTCTTGAGTTATTATTCTAGAGAAATGAAAATATAAGTCTAGACAGATACTTGTGTATAAAGTGAGTATTATTAGTAATAACCAAAATATGGAAATGACTCAAATACCCATCACTTAATAAACAGAGAAACAAATTATAAAATATTTACACAATGGAATACAATATAGCAATTATAAGAGATAACATACCAATGCATGCTACAACATAAAACATGATGCTAACTGAAAGAAACACAACACAAGGAGCACATATTATATAATGAAATTTGTATGAGATATCCAGAGGGGACACACATATATAGACAGAAAGTACATTAGTGGTTTTCTAGAGGACAAGGGAGGGAATACAGGTTGGTATAAATGGGCATGGAAGGTCCTATTGGGCTGATGAAATCTCCTAAACTAGGTTATGATGATCATTGTATAACTCATAGTTTGCTAAAAATCAATGAATTATAGCATTAAAATGGGTAAATTTTATATGTCATTTATATCTCTAATAGTTCTTATAAGCAAAATTGATATGGAAGATTTGAAAGTTAATGAGAAAAATAGGCCCTGGTTGGTAGCATAATGGATAGGCCAGCCTGTGAACCTGAAGGTTACTGGTTCAATTCCCCAGCCAGGGCACATAACCAGGTTGCAAGCCAGGTCTCCAGCCAGGTCCATGGCTGGAGGCAGGTAAAGGCAACCATACATTGATGTTTCTTTCCCTCTCTGTCTCTCTCCCTTCCTCTCTCTCTGGAAATGATAAATAAAATCTTTAAAAATTAAAAAAGAAAAACGAAAGTTACTGAGAAAATAAAATTGCTTAGGCATAATGATTGACTGGCTATAAACACTGTGGGAAGACTGATGCATCTATTTCTGGCAAGAACCAGTATTGACTGTGGATCATACTGAGTAAGGAGGTGGAAAGTCCTGCCAGTTATAAGCACATCTGATTATTACACCTTTCCAAATCAAGTTGTTACTTTTCTACTAAAACATTGACCATGCGTAATCTTAGAAACAAGGCTAAAAGCATAAAATGCTACATCAAATCTAGCATCACATTCTAGCCACACTGATCTTTTACAGCCCCTTACACACTACAAACCCATGCTAACAATGGAGGCTTTGGAAATGTCTCAGGTAATCCTGAATGCAGTAGTGGCCACAGTAACTTTCAGTCCTATGGTGCCCAGGCAACTGCTGAGAAATTTACAGGATGCATAATGTTTATCAGAGGTAGCAGCATACCCCCTGAGCTTACAGTAGACATAGCATGCATACATCTCTCAGCACTGTACATTTATACAATGGAACACTACACAGCAGAAAGAAAGAAGGAATTCCTAACCTTTGTGACACCATAGATGGAACTGGAGAGTATTATGCTAAGTGAAATAAGCCAGGCAGTGAAAGACAAAATACCATATGATCTCACCTAACACAGGAAACTAATGAACAAAACAAGTGAGCAAAATAGAACCAGTGACATGGAAATAAGAAACAAACTGACAGTGACCAGAGGGGTGGGGGAGGGGATAATAAGGGAAAGAAGGGAAAGGACCTAATCAAGGAACAAGTATGTAGGACCCATGGACATGGACAACAGGATAAGTATTAACTATGGGAGCAGGGGGTGGGCAGGGCAGGGGAGAACAATGGGGTAAAATTGGGACAATTAATTGAACAACAATAAGATACAAAATAAAAATATAAAAAAGGGAAGGAGAAGAAACATAAATACACACAGATACACACTCAAATATGTTATTGGGATCTTATTTTAATAAAAAAAAATGTATTCTGAGAGAAACGTGCCATGTGCTTTTCTTCTACATCCATTCATATAAGAGGTCTGTCCAGAAAAAAGCCCAGCCACTGTTAATATATTGAGAACAGTTTATGCAACATTGATATAACCTGGCAGCCAAGGAGAATGGACTGAGTGCACATACATGAACAATGAGTCCTTCACTGTGCTAGTCAGCGGGGGTGGTAGACAGCATTGAATGAGCATGTGTACTGTGTGACCATCACATTAAAAATGACTGAGCAAGTAGAGTAATGAATCTGTATCAAATTTTGCATTAAGCTTGAACACTCCTCCAGAGGAACTATTTGGATGACTCATAAAGCTGCAGCTATGGGCAACTGGTGATTGGCAGCTTCATGACAACAGTGTGTCTGCTCATGCATCATGTCTCATGAAGTGATTTTTGGTGAGATATCAAATTATCCAGGGTACTCAGTCCCCCTACTGACCAGATTTGGCACCCTTCAACTTCTGGCTTTTCCCAAAACTGAAATCACCTTTGAAAGGAACAGATTTTAGACCATCCATAAGATGATGAGGTTTAAGAAAATACAATGGGGCAGCTGATGGCAATTGGGAGAACTGTGTGAGGTTTCAAGGTACCTATTTTGTAGTGGACTGAGGTGTCATTTTCCTCCTATGTACAATGTTTCTTTTATCTTGCATCTTCTTCAATAAATGTCTCTATTTTTTATATTATATGGCCAGATACATTTTGGACAGATCTCATATTCATTTCAGTTTGGTCCAAAAACAACCTACATATTTGGATTATTGGTCTTACTGCTAACTAATATACAAAAGCACACAGACAGGAATTACAGATTGTAGTTTGTTATCCTTTCTTTACTAGGTGGATAGATCTTTTATTCTATTTTTTTTACAATTTATTCAGTTTTTACTACATCATAATATACAACTCCCTAACCATTTTAGAGTTAAACATAGTGCAGATATAAATAAAGTTTCAAATATGGGAGCAACAAGCCATTATTTTGCAATAAGAAGCATTGTTCTGAAAATGGAATATCCAGTATTTTCTTTTATGTATAGTTAGAAGTAAGTCTAATATGGGATAATTTTACTCCCATTTACAGATACACAAAATAACATTCCTTTCTTAATAATAATAATAGTAGTAAAAATATAATAATACTTATTGAGTACTTACTCTGTGCCAGCCAAATTTATATATGATACACACACATATACTATACAGACACACATATACCTATACATGGAATTCTCAGTATAACCACATGAAGTAGGTACATTATTTTTCTTATATTTTAGTTTATATTTTATAGTTTATATTTTAGGGGATGAGGCATAGAGTGGTCAAAAAACCTGCTTAGGTTACATGCTTAATAATTGACAAAGCAAAGATATAACCCAAGGCTTTCTGCTTCCATGGCTCACATGTTTAACTACTATGCAATACAACATGCCTCTCCTATAATTGCATTTTTCCTATACTTTCAATGGTTACTGTTTTTTACCCAACCAATGACATTAACTGACATAAGTTTGGGGGTTTAACAAATCCCACTTTCTAGCTTTATAAACATTTTAAAATTCTTAAATCATCTTTATTGTTTTATTTGTTGCTACACCGGAACTCCAGAATTACCAACCAAAGCATAAAAATACACTTGCTTTGAAAGAAGAGATGTGTATGGACTAAGGGGGGAAAAACAATCAGAAATACTTTGTCAAGTTATTTTTCATAGGATTTAGTTGATACATCATAAAATCTCATTCCTTATACAATCAATTTTGATTTTTAGAATTTTATGTGCTGATAAATGGAGTTATGAAACAGCATGATGTATGCTGCAAACTACAAACTATCTAATGCTGATGAAGAAAAATGCTCAAAGCAAAGAACATTAAAAGATGAAGCCTGAGAAAGATGATAGACTGCTTTCTATGACATTAGAAGAAATGCCTGCTTTATTCTGAGCATATTTTGTACACCATTTAAGCTTTCAAACTTCGAAGTGATAAGGTAACACTTGGCACTTATAAAAATAATTGCTTTGATTATAGAATAGCATATTAACTTGAAACAGTTAGGACATGGAACTATGCTTAGTTGTGCTCAAGGCTGTTGCCATTGTCAAGGTGAATGAATGATGCTTTCAGCCTCTTTCAGAGGAGTAGATGTGGTGATACAGAGAGATCATTCCATAAAAATATTTTAGAGGTAGAATCTGCTGCATTTGGCATTTTATTGGATGTGGGGAAGAGTGAAGTCTCAGGTATAATTTACAGGTAACAAGATGAATGACTCATTGAATGAAGGGCCTTCCAACAGTCAAACAGAATACACAAAGAGAAAAGGCTTGGGCGGTAACTGATTCTCTTTAGTGTCTGTGTATGATTCTCTATAAGAAAATTGAATTTCAAGTGGAAGGAAGTTGAGTTAATTCTAGAAAGAGTTGTAAGAGGAAGCCATGGACTTCCTATTGCTATATGGAGATAACAATGTTTGCAACTCCCCTCAAAGGCTATCCTGATTAGTCTTAAAATATAAATTAATTTTAACAAGCTTCTTATAATTTTAGGGTTCCAAGTATTATCATTATTTTATACCATTCACATCAAATAACAAGAAAGAAACATGGATACCTCAACTGGGCTCTATTTTAAGAAAAGGAGAATTTATGAACACCAGTGTGTAAGCTACTTTTAAGTTTTCAAGTGATCTTCCCTTTAAGTTTATTCATTAAATAATAATTGAGACATTACTATGCATTTAGGCCCCTGCCTGGTTCTGCAGATATAATCAGTCTTACCTAAATAGAAGCACAAAGTAGTAAATCAACCTTTTTTTCATCACCTATCAAACTATTCCTCTTCTTGATTTTTATAGCCAACATCCTACTTTATTTATTTATTTATTTATTTAAACATTTTAAATTCTTTTTAAAAAGATTTTATTTATTATTTTTTAGAGAAAGGGGAAGGAAGACAGGCAGAGAGGGAGAGAAATATCAATGTATGATTGCCTTTCACCTGCCTCCAGCTATGAATCTGGCTGGAGACCTAGCTTGCAACCTGGTTATATTACCCTGGCTGGGAATTGAACCAGTGACCTTTGGGTTCACAGGCTGGTGCCTTATCCACTACGTCACCAGCCAGGGCTTAATTCTTTAAAGTACAGTTTACATCAATATTGTACTGTATAGGTGGGTGCTTGAAATATCAGGCAGACCACTCTGCAAAGTACATGATTATACATCTGAAACCAATATAAATTAATATTGAATATTGAATGTTGTCACTTCTCTTTTAGCTTGATTTGAGATTTCAACTTTCTATATCTGTTCATTATATTATATGTTTAAAAATGGAATAATTTTAGCATAGATTTATATTCTACCACATATTCTACACTAGTAAAATATAAGGATCATGTACATAACTGTTACACATCCAATGTTTATGCATTTACTTTTCGTAAAATGACTTTTCTTGGTATAATCATTATTTTCTTTTAGATATTGCAATATTGTAAAATGTTTGTATTATTTATTAATACTTATTTTAAATGACACAACAATTTGATGATATATGAGCTGTTACACCCACTTCATAGATGAGAAAACCTGAAGCTCAGAGTATTCACAGGGTTAAGGTTTTTCCACAATATTAATGCCCCTAAAAGTGCTATAAAACATTCTTACCCTTTTAATATACTCTTTTATAGCACAATTAAATCTTTTAGGATTATTTTTTCCATACATATCACTTGATTATTTTTGTAGACTTCAAGAGCAGAAAATGTTAGTTATAAAGACTTTAACCAGGGACATGCCATAGGAATGGCATTAAGGTTATTAACACATTGTTTCAAATAAAAGTTATGTCGTTATTATATTGAATTGATGCTGCATTTTGCCTACTTGGTCTGTTGAAATTTTTTTCTTTTTCCAAAAGATTATGAGAAAAATATTGTTTTTATATTTTCACAGGGAATTGAAAGATATTTTTGCTACTATTCACGTCATCAAATAATTTACTGCTTTTCTTTTAAAAACTCAGCTTTTTTAATCTAAATTGAACATTTTCAAAACACTGTGAATTTTTCACTTCTTCTGGCCAAATGAAATAAAATAAAAGAATATGGAAAAGAAGTAAAGTACGCCCCTTTTTTTCTGAAAGAATCACATACGTGCAACTCCTAAAGCTGGTGTTTCTGTCTCCACAACTTTCAGAAATAATGTGGCCATGAACTTCTGAGCAGAGGGTTAGGTAACAAGTAGCCAAGTGTGCTTTGCGTCCTTCTGGACTCAATCTAAAAAGTTTATCCCAACAATGGAGTGTAACAGAAGTTCCAATGCAGAAAGTAGCCTTTGATTCATCTGACACAATCTTCTCATTTCACAGATGATGAAATTAAGACCCAGATAAACAAACACATTGTTTACTCAGGTCTTTATTTGCCAAAATCTATGGCAGCAATGAAACCTTACTGCTGCCTACTTGATCTAAAATCAAAGTATATTCTATGCTGGAGCTGGGCTAAAGAACGAAGATGGGAAATGTGATATTTTACATTGTTCTTCACCATAAAATCAATACACAATCAATCAATAAGCAGTTTTGAATGTGTACTGCATCAAACTTTGTCAGTTATAGCAAGAAGTTGCCAACTACAGTAGCTCATAATGTAGATGACTTGCAATAACTTTCTTAATTCCGATAATGTTTAGAGTCAGTTTGGTTTCCTTCATATTCTCTCCCCAACTGTGATAAAAGGTATTATTGTCAAAGGTCATATCATGTCAAAACCATGAATTTTATTTTGTTTCTAGAGAGGTTTTGTGTGGGCGTTTCACATCCGTTAATTGCATCTGAGCCATGTTTAAAAAATATTTTACCTTCCCTGATGTCATTCACATAGGTTCCCCAAGGACACTACAAATGAACAAGTCTCTTTTAAGTCTCAAAACTGTTCTGCTAGACTGGCTAATGGGATTCAAAGGTCTTCAAATCGAGATGATTTAAAATTCACTGGACTTCTGAGTGGGCCATCGCAGTAAGGTTTAGAAACAAAATGATAATCACCCTTGGAGTTGGTCGTAATAAAGGGAAGAGGGAAGTAGGCCTTAGGGGAATGAGTTAGGGAAAACAACTTTTTCTGTGCATGGATTTTTAGCATTTCAGAAGTGGGAGGAAACTTAACTGTCACTTTCTTTAATTTATTTTCCACTATGTATGAAGAAATTGGGGCCAAAAGAAAAAAGAAGATATGTTCCTCAGGACACAGCTAAGTAGAAGAGAAGCAAGAATTATAATCTATTTATTCTGATTTTAAGGATTATGGCTATATAAACATTGAATGTGCTTCTTTCTCAGGCATTCTTTTGTAAAATATATCATTGGTTCATTTGTGATTATACTGAATATAATTGCTTTCCTGAAATGTTGATAGTCATCACAAAATTAAACTAAACACACCCTGGCTGGTGGCACAGTGGATAAGGTGCCATCCTGCAAATCCAAAGGTCACTCACTGGTTTGATTCTCCAGCCAGGGCACATAACTAGGTTGCAATCCGGGTCTTCAGACAGATCTGTGGCTGGAGGCAGGTGAAAGACAAACATATATTGATGTCTCTCTTCCTCTCTGTCTCTCTCCCTTCCCCTCTCTCTGAAAATAATAAATTTTTAAAATATTTAAAAAATTAAACTAAACACAGATCACATGAGAAGACATATATATGAAGACATTCTTTTATAAAAATATATTTTATTTATTATTTTTAGAAAGAGAGGAAGGGAGATAGGCAGAGAGGGAGAAGAACATCAATGTATGGTTGCCTTTCACCTGCCTCCAGCTATGGACCTGTCTGGAGACCTGGCTTGCAACCTGGTTATGTTGCCCTGGCTGGGAATCGAATCAGCAACCTTTGAATTCACAGGCTGGTGCTTATCCATTGTGCCACCAGCCAGGACTGTATGAAGACATTCTTAACATCTATTCATTTTTTTCCTTAACTGTTCCCTCCCTTTTGCTCCCAATCTATCTTATACATTTCAAATTCACTTTGACTTAAAACATAGTGAAACTGTTACCTCTCCTTCCCCTCCTTCTTTAAAACTGGGCTTTTTAGTTAAGATAGAGAAAAAAATAATTTTAATTCACACTGAGTCTACAATCAAATGAAACCCCTAAGTAATAGAATTACAGAATCTTTGGATTGATATGGGGCATTAACTGCCATCTTATTTAGTTACCCATTTAAGCTTGAATGTCCTCTACAATTTCCCCCTTGAAGTGGCTGTCCCTTGCCCACATTTGAACAGTTCCAGTGACAGGCTTCATATTACCTCCCGAGAGAGAGGTTGCTTCATGTTCAAATAGCTCTGGCTGTTATCTCTTTTCATAGTGCTGAAATCCATGTCCCTGTAGAATCTAAAATTCCACCCAAGTTTGCATTGTTGGGGCCCTATAACACCATGTCAATACTTCAAATATTTGCAAGTAGCTATCTTGCTGTCTGAATCTTTTCTACTTTAAGCAAAATTTGATTTCCCTCAACTGTTTTTACAAAGTAAGGTTTAAAGTCACCCTTAACTCTCTTGAATACCTAATTCCTATTTTCTCAAACAAACTCAATATATTTATATTGTATTTTAAGTACTGTGTAAAGAATTTAATATGTTTCTACAGATACATCTGGCTAGTGCCAAATAGTCTATTAAATATATAGATAGCAATAGAAATCTAAGGTCATGTTTTACTTTTTGATGTAATTATTTCCTTCTAGTGATTATATGAAACGGGGAAAATGAAATCTTTTATGTCATTTTGTTTTTTTATTTGTGCTACTGCTAAGCTGCATGTTCACTATCTTGAATCTTCGTTGTCAGAATTTCAGAACCAGGCACAAACATCTATCAATTCACCTCAAATTTTCTTTTTTTAAAATTTGATCCTTGAGTTTTGCTTGTTATATTATTTTTGGGAAAAGATCCTCATTTGATCCTCAACATATTTATTTTTTCTTCTACTTGGTTTGGTGGACAGTCAAATGACTATATCTTTGATTTATTTATTTGCTAAATCATTGCATTAAAAAGAATAAAAATAAGAACAGGATAGGACTTAGTCTAAAGTTCTATAAGTACATATCTAAAGACTTTTCTTTAGTCTATAATCCCATCCATGAATCACCTGGACATTTCTTTAAATACAATACAGTCTAGAAACACAACAATGAAAGTAAATAAAAGCAGAGCTATTGTTGAAAACTTGTCCATGTAAATATGTAAGCACAACTGCGTACACACACAAACACATATCCTCTCTAATTTCCTGCCATCTTTGGGTTAGTGCCTCTCTAAAGTACCCCCACAAAATATTTAGAGAAATTCTGAACATAATTTGAATTAGCAAAATAATACATTTTAGAAATGATTATCTTATAAGCAATAATTCCTATCTGTATTTGCTTATACATAAGATTATCATGGGCTACTAACATATGTCCTATAAAAATAAAGTTACATTATGTATATGACCCTAAATTTGTCTTTAATTAAACAAATTTTAATAAAAAGTTTCAATGGAATATTATTTTCAAATTGATAAAATAATTCACATCAATTTTAATTTTCTTCTTATAGGAGAAATTTTGAAAAAACATAATCATAAAGCTATAAAATTAAAACAGGCAAAGTACCACTGATATCCAAATAGGTACAAGTATTTTTATATACATCTCTGCATAGTTAAGGAAAATAATAAATTATATACTAAATGGTATAATGGTTGGAAATCCATTTTGAAAAAATAATTTAAATATTTTACCAAAATGATTTCAAACAAAAGAAATATTTTTATGTATAAATAGATATTCATAATTGTTAATATTGAATTTAAGTGAATATTCACATAGTATCTTTAATACATCAGTTCTATGTAAGAAACCACAAATTATGTCATTATTTGAGTTAGATTTGAGAAAATGAAATGCAATTAAATACCAAATTACATAAAAGAACAATATTAAAAATTATACAGTTTCCTATAAAATAAAATAATATTTAAAATCATACAAGAAAGTTAACACAGGAATATGAATGGACAACTCATAAGAGAATTACAAATGAACAATAATGAGTCATCAAACTTTCTGTGATTAAACTGACAAGAAAATCAATTTTTTCATAACTCATGTTGCTTAATTTTAAAGGATTGCTAATACCAATATTGATGTGTCACAAAATGGTCGCCTTTTTCTCTCTACTTAAGAATAATTTGGCTGGTGGCACAGTGGCTAAGGTGCTGGCCTGTGAACCCAAAGGTCATTGGTTCAATTCCCAGCCAGGGCACATAACCAGGTTGTAAGTCAGGTCTCCAGCCAGGTCCTTAGCTGGAGGCAAGTGAAAAGCAACCATACATTGATGTCTCTCTCCCTCTCTGTCTCTCTCCCTTCCCCTCTCTCTAAAAATAATAAATAATAAAAAAGTCTTTCAAAAAAAACTGTCTTCTTAAAAAACAAAAAAGAGAGCCCTGGCTGGTAGTTCAGTGGATAGGTGCTGGCCTGCGAACCCAAAGGTTGCTGGCTCAATTCCCCAGCCAGGGCACATAACCAGGTTGCAAGCCAGGTCTCCAGCCAGGTCCTTAGCTGGAGACAGGTGAAAGGCAGCCATACATTGATGCTTCTCTCCCTCTCTGCCTCTTTCCCTTCCCCTCTTTCTAAAAATGATGAATAAAATCTTTAAAAAAAAAAAAAAAGAATAATTCATTAACTTCTTGGGTGAGACCACTGAAAACAAGTTTGTGTAAGTTTTGCAATATCCATACAATGAATAATAACTGTGATTAAAATTATAATGTGGGTGTATAATTATTGACCTAGGATGATTAAAACTATGAGCTCTAACATATGAAGAACCTGTTTAAAATTTCAAATCTATTACTCCTTATGTAGAAAACTATTCACTAGACTATAAACCCATGAAAGCAAGAACTATGTCTGCGTTCTTTACCGCTGAGTATTAGGAACTAGTATAGTGCTTACTTCATTGGCTGCTCACCAAAAGGAAAAAGTGATGAATAAGTGATTTTAACTCTGCAAACCAAAATGTGTGAAAAAATACCTATATCATAAGGTGGTTGCAGGAATGAGAATAGTCATTATATGTAAAGGGTTCAAGCTTAATAAAATGGCTGGCAGAGAACCTTAATTAAATAAAAACCATCTGTATTATAATTATGTAATTCATCATAATTATGCATTATAATTTTTATTGTATTATCCAGAATTTTCATATAACTTAAAAAAAGAACTTTAAAAAAACTTATGAGAATGCTTTATATTTAGCATGTATTATGAAAATGTGTGGTCCCTAAATTATTGATACATATTTCTCAGCATTAGGACTATAAACCTATGAGTATACAAATCTTAGATTGCAAATAGTACTGCTTATTTCTGAGAATTTTCCCTCATTTATATCGTCCAACTGGAGTCCAACTTTTATATTTCAACATTTTGTTTGGATGATAGTTGTATGAGTGTAAATACCTACTGTGTCTGCATTCTTATCAATTGATACCTTTCTCAGATTACAAATTGCTTGCAGTTCTTTCTCTTCCTTTAAAAAACAAAGATACAACACAAAACCAAAAAAAATCTTCCCACAAATGCTCATCATTATTTTCTTTCTTTCTGAGAACATTGTGAAAACTACAAAGAAAATCTCTTTATACTAAACCAAGGTAATTTAGCATCACCTTTGGATAATTATTACACATAATCTCCTTTCTCTAATTTCAAAAGAATCCAATTAAGAATTCAATATCAATAGACACTTTTTAAATTTTTATGGCTATCGTGGTAGGTGCAAGTGTAACTGTAGCTTTTTCTCTATGATAGTGAAATCAAAATGAATAAAAGTTATGGCTGTTAATAGGTCTCTGTTCACTAGAAATGAGTAAAGCATACTGATATAATCTGTCACATATATATGATATACACATATATTTAGTTTCAGTGAGAAAATATTAGAGGAGGAGAAGATGGCTTCAGTCTAGCATCTTATTTTACAGGTGTCTTGATGGGGTTCCAGCGAGTGATGTATTGAGGAAGCACTCTCACTGAGGCTGGTAAGGAAATAGCAGAAGTAGGACAGGGAAGAAGTCACAAAGTGGTTAGATTTCAGGTAAAGTCCTAGTCTCAGCCAGATTATGAAGTACTCTGAAGTGTATGGAACACTGCAGAGTCTATTCCCACCCAAATGAAAGGGGCTGAGCCCTCACACTCTTTCATGAAGCTTTTAGTATTAGGCTAAGAGCCATTATAGGGACTATTTACTCCCATGCACTTTTGACTCTGCCAGTATTGCTGGAAAAACCTACAAGAAACTGATATTAAAGATAATAAGTATTCAAAGTGGTCAGACACAGTGCTAATCAGTGAAACAAAAGACCCCTGGTTCATAATCCAGGTCATACATTTGTTGAGTTAAAGCAAGTATCAGGATACAAAACCATGATAATTTCAATTAATTTAATACATAGAGATGGATTAGTTTGTTCTGACTTGTATTGCAATCTCCCAATATGGCAAGAGGATTTTTAAATGACCTTTGTGGACCCTTCTGTTGCTAACAATATTTACAGTTCTAATTTCCTTTGACTTTTAAGGGCTTGGTTGAGCAAACATTCAATTTTTGCTTTAGAAGATATTGTTTTCATTTTTAAAAATCTAGAGAATAAAATAAAAATTCCATTAATCTTCTGACAAATCAGTTTGCTAAATCCATAAACAAAACTTATAGATCCATTCAAATTTTGTTTAACATAGTAATTTACTGTTTTTTACACATTGTGCTAGCTCGTTTTTACTCAGTAACCCCAAAAGTAAAAGTGGTGCATATTATTTATGCCAGTGAAAAGTTCTATGACTACAACTTGAAAGATCTTTAGCATCTGAAAAAGGACTATGTCTTAGAAGATGTTGTATCTTGCCTTACATTTGATAACATTTAAGGAACAACAGCCCTTGTTCATGCCTTGTAAAGAATAATAATGACTTGGTAGTGATGTGATCACTTTTAACTTTAATAAAATTAATTTTTATTAAAAAAAGTTTACTAAAAGTGCACTGACTATTGTGGTTCAGTAGGTTTGGTGTCATACCAGAGACCCAAAGATCACCAGTTTAATTCCCAATCAGGGAACACAGGAGAGTTGTAGGCCAGGTCCCAGGTCAGATGCATACATGCTAGAGGCAACCAATCAATGTTTCTCTTGCACATGGAGGTTTCACTCTCTCTCTTTCTCCTCCCCTTCCCCACTTTCTAAAAGTGAATACATACATCTTTAAAAAATTATAGAAAGTAAAAAAAAAAAAAAAAAAATCTAAATTAAACAACAAACATAAAATAGGGGATATAATTACAGAAGTATGTTAAACAATGTATAAAATGTTGTTAGTTCCCTGTTTCATGAGCAGATCTCCATTGCTTGTATACTCAAAGAAAAGTATATAAAACCCTGATAAGTAACTGACTAGTTTCTTTTTCTTTGCTTATGAAGAAAGAAAAATGAGAACTCCTCTGCTTTGAAGATAAATATCATACAATAGGATAGTTATCTCTTCATTAGGAGGATGGAAGTTGGTTTGACAATTGTGAATATGATTTATTTTAATAGCATAAAAGACACAGGAAGTCTCATATTTACATTGTATATTTTGCTGAGACTTATGAAAGCAATTGAAATGAAATGTGAAGGATATAAAAATTATGGTTAATACCTGACACAGTGCTTTTATATGTGCTTTTAACCAAACACATTGAATCTGCAAATGTTTACCTTTTATAAACACAAATGCAAAGTCAATTTTGATATTGTGTAATAAAGATTATTTTCATATTATTTTATTTCATGATGTTTTTCTATGTATTATTTCACTTGGTATTTTCCCTTGTCTCAAGCTTCCTATCCATCAGTGGACCTTAGAAACACAAATCCTTAATTAGATACTTCTGGTTTTATCTAGCTCATGAAACAAATGAAGATAATGCTGAAACTTTAGAGATGGTAGTCCATTTAGCATTACATTTTTTCCTTCTTTTTTTTTTTTTTAAAGATTTTATTTATTATTTTTAGAGAGAGGGGAAGGAAGAGAGGCAGAGAGGGAGAGAAACATCAATGTATGGTTGCCTTTCACCTGCCTCCAGCTACAGAGCTGGCTGGAGACCTGGCTTGCAACCTGATTATGTGCCCTGGCTGGGAATTGAACCAGCAACCTTTGGGTTTGCAGGCCGGCAC
>PVIW01002661.1:150822-205429 GCA_004026585.1 Noctilio leporinus | reverse complement strand
TATACTAGGTTCTTGTCTAAACTGCTCCCCTTTCTTGCCTCTGCCTCCCCCCTCCCCTCTCCCCCCAACCTTTCCCCCTGACCACTGAAGGCCTATTCCTTGTATTCATATACTTGGTTCTGTTTTGCTTGTTGTTAGTTTTGCTCATTATTGTCCCGTAATGGGTGAGATCATATATTTGTCCTTCACTGACTGGCTTACTTCACTAAGCATAATACTCTCCAGTGGAACTGCCTTTTGATCCAGCAATTCTACAACTTGAACTATACCCAAAGAATCCTTTTAACACCAATTTATAAGAACCTATGTACACCTATGTTCATAGCAGCACTATTTACAATAGTCAAGTGCTGGAAACAGCCTAAGTGCCCATCAGTGGATGATTGGATCAAAAAACTTTGATACATTTACACAATGGAATTCTATATAGCAGAAAGAAAGAAGGAACTCGTACCCTTTGCAACAACATGGATGGAACTGGAGAGTATTATGCTTAGTGAAATAAGCCAGACAGTGAAGGACAAATATCATATGATCTCACCCATTATGGGACAATAATGAACAAAACTAACAACAAGCAAAACAGAACCAAATATATGAATGCAGTGAATAGGCCTTCAGTGGTCAGGGGGAAAGGGGTTGGGGGGAGGGGGGAGGCAGAGGCAAGAAAGGGAAGCAGCTTAGACAAGAACCTAATATAAAGGATCCATGGACATGGACAACAGGTGGGATTGACTTTGCGGGGAATGGGTGGGTGGGGAGGGGGACAGAGGGGAGCAAAAAGGGGATGGATGTAATATAACAAAAATAAAATGAAAAAAAATGTCTTGATAGATGTATCAAATGGAGAGTATTTTGAAGGTGACTGCAGTTTAAATATATAAGTATAAATACACAATTTTCAACAAATAAATTGTCTTTTGGGTCACCCTTGAATTTAAATTACCAACTTTTATAACTATCTTAATGAATATCCTTATGTTTTCCAATAAATTTTAAAATTGTTATTTGACTGTTTAATTACATAATCATATCATATTAGAGTACTTTACTTCTTGCTTTCAATTTTTTTTCTCATCTAATTGCATCAAATATTTCTAAAATATAAAATGAAAAGTAATGATATGAGTATTCTTATTTCATTCCTCACATTGATAAGAATTCTCCCAGTGATCACATTATACACGATTTTGGCTTTTAATTTGAGATGTACAACTTTTTATCTGATTAATAGTTTTGTTGTTTAAATCAGGAATCAATAGTGTTGATTGTAGAGTCTGCAGCTACCTCAGGTCTTCTTAGGGTTAAGAAAACATTCACTCTGACTGTTGTGGCTCAGTTGATTGGTGCTGGCCTGTGAACCCAAAGATCGCTGGTTTGATTCCCAGCCAGGGCACATAACCAGGTTGCAAGCCACGTCTCCAGCCAGGTCTATAGCTGGAGGCAGGTGAAGGGCAACCATACATTCAAGTTTCTCTCCCTCTCTCTTCCTCCCTGCCCTTCTTTCTAAAAATAATGAATTTTTTAAAATCTTAAAAAAAATAAAAAAGAAAGAAAGAAAACCTTAAAACGTTCAAGCTCATAAGACTATACTGGCTACATTTGGCACCTGTTCACTCAGAAGGATGTAGGACATGGCAACAGTTTGCTGGCATAGTAGCATCAAGTGCTCCTCGTGGGTGGAACTCCTCACACAGAAGAACAGCTCAGGATCAAGATGTGAAACACTACACAGGGAAGGGGTTGCTCTGGCTTAACCTCATGCCCCTCTGGAGCCAGCATCTCTTGTGAGAGCCCCGTGGACCTAATGTCCAAGGTTCTCCTTGTCTTGTCTAAATGCAGTTTACCAATCAGGGGTCCACTTTTATCAGCAACATAGTTCACAAACCATCTTATCAGGTTGCTAGGGGAACAAAGCTAGAAAGTTAACATAAGGTCACACTCTCCTGTAGAGGGGGAAGGGGCTTTGTTAACCCTTTACCCACATAGAGGATTTCTGTCAACTTGATTGTAATGGATCCTTCTAGTATATCCCTAGATTAGACTGGCTAATCATGTATTCTGAGCTTCTGCGTTGATATTCGTATTGGAAGTGAGCTGTGCTTACGTGTGTGCTGCACAAATGAGAAGGCCCTATTTTTTCAGGTTTAGATAGCAACGACTTCTTAGGAATAATTTTTAAGCATTCTCTTTTTCCTATTTTTAAAAGCATTTAAATGGTATTGAAATTATCTATTAATTGATGAAAAAAATGCTCTAATTGTGGTGTAACTATAGTTGCTGTCTATGGGCTGGAAAGCTTATAACACTCATGATATCTTCTAAAATCATTACCTGTGGTCACTTGGAAGGCACAACATATATCCAGAGAGAGTGAGTATTGTAAAAAATGAAAATGTTGGCTGATCCTTGTTGCTTTTAAAAAAGAGATGAGCTCAAGCACGAACTGGCTACTTTGCAAGCAGAACTAGAAGAAAATGAGAAAATCCAAAAACTCGGAGTCCCCCAGAATGGAAAAAGATACTGTTTTTATACCCTGGACATTGACATAAATAAAGAAACCCAAGCCTTGTGGCAAGGGTCAGAGTAGGGGTGCTACTGCCCTAAACAGCCCTATGATTTCAGCTGGCCTCAAGGTGGCCTCCATTAAGATGAAAGAGTAAGGTATGGACATACGGAAGCAGAGAAATAAAGCACGCTTAAAAACTAGGGCTAGAAAAGACTTTGGGTTTGGTTATCTGCACAAAGAATTGACTGGAAACAATTAGGTCAAAAACCTATTAGGGTTTTAAGAATATCTTGTAGGCACAGGAACTGTGAGTCTGGCCTGAAAATGCCTGCTCTTTATAGCAACACTCAGGCTTCAAATTTGTACCAGCAGAAAAAGACCTGTAAATTATATACCACCCCAAAGGAAAGCATATGGTCCAACAGTTCCTTCTGATGGGGCTATGCAAGATTAATGGACCAGGTAGTAGAAGCTGGGGTGACCTAACTATCTGACCAGGGTGCTTCCTTCACTGCTGGAGTGGTGAAGCTCCATCATTCTTGCTTAGCTGGGAGTCACAATTGCTGTGAATGAGCAGCTGTGTGTGTTCCTTATCCTGCCTTCCTACTAAGAGCTTTAAAGCAGTAGTCTTATCCCTGGGTTACCACTGCATGGGAAGGCGGGTGGGGATTAGCTTGCTTAATGGTTAGCATGGCAATAGCTAAGAAAACTTGATAGAGGAAAGACACCTCTCACCCTCCTGCCTGGACCCCACCCCGACCCCACACCCTCATTACAGTCAGTCTCTGCTCAAGTATCACCTCCCCAGAGGTACCCAAACCATTTCACCTAAAATCATACCCTATCACTTTCTTTCTATCATCTTGTCTTTCCTTTACCTTCTCTTTATACCTTTATTCTGTAGCACTGTCTGTTTTGCTTCCCCAGGGCTAGAGACTCTTTCAAGGCTCAACTTGGTCTTGATCTCAGCTTAAGTCCTAGTACCTACAAACGGCCAATACACTGTAGGTTCTCAATAAGCACTTTTGAGAAAAGGAAAAAACTAAATAATTAAGAGTTTCTAATCCCCAAGTGTTGGAAGTTATGTTTGTTTGGATTCATGTTGTTGTTTACCTGTATCATACTGTGACCAGTGATATATAATTATTTGTGTGAGAGAAACTTGAGATTATTGCATACAAGGTGGCATCACCTGGTGTAAAACCTAACCAAAAGGTTGTCCTACTGAAAAAGTATAGATGTTGCTAAAAGCACGTTGTTCTGATCTGGATCTTTCTTGATTTTTTTGAGACAGGCAGTGAAATGTCACTGTCATGGGAACTCTACCTACTTTTTGGAATGATCACTCGCTGGTGGTCAAAACTGCATTATATTAACAAGTTAGAGCCTGGAATTCCTTTAGAGTCTCCTCATTCCATGATTCAACAAAAACTGATACAATTAGTTACAGGTCACTCAAAGGAGAAGCTAAAGTTCACCAGGCAGAATTCAACCAGATCTAATCCAATCTATTTAATATTTGGTGATTTGCTGACAGAGTGACAACTGCCCTTGCCCACCTACTGGTTAGGTTAGTGTTCCATGGGAACCCAGAATGGTAGAGAAGCAATTATAACAATGCATTTAGAGTTACTCCAGGGAAGATGGAGGCATAGGTAAACACGGCTTGCCTCCTCACACAACCACAGCAAAAATTACAACTAAGTTACAAAACAACTATCATCCAGAACTGTCAGAAAATCAAACTGTATGGAAGTCCAACAACTGGGGAATTAAAGAAGTCACATCCATTCACGTGGGTTGGAGGGACAGAGATGCAGAGATGCAGATGGGGAGTCCCACACCCATATATGTGGATAAAAATTGGGAGGGTTACCTCAGGAGCTAAGGATCCCAGTTCCACACTAGACCACCCAGCCTAGGGTTTCAGTGTGAGGAAGGTAAGTCCTCATACCTTCTGGCTATAAAAACCGGTGGGGGTTGGGGCAGTGGAAGAAACTGTGGGATTCCCAGGTGGCTCTTCTTAAAGAACCCACAATGAACTTAGGACTTAAAAAGATTCACTCCCTCTAGGCTCCAGCACCAGGGCAGCAGCTGGATGGGTACCAGTGGCATACAGAGAGAAAAAGTATCTGGCATCAGGGCAAGTGCCAGGGAACAGCTTCCTCCTGGACAAAACTCCAGAGGCCAGGCAGTGGCCACTGTCCTTTTTCTGAGCCCTCTCCAACACAGGGCAGAGACACCATATCTGAGACTCCATCAACCTGGTTCACGCAGGTCACCCCACCCCAGCAATTACCTAAGGCTCTGCCCACCCAACTTACATATGCTCTTTTCTACAATCAGAAATGCTACTAAGTCAGGAAGTCAAAGCAGTTCTATCTAATATGTAGAAACAAATTCAGGGAGACTGCCAAAATGGGGTGACAAAGAATATGGCCCAAATGAAATAAAAGAACAAAACTCCAGAAAAAGACCTAACTAAAATGGAGATAGGCAATCTATCAGATGCAGAGTTCAAACCACTGGTGATAAGGATGCTCAGAGAACTCATTGGGTACTTCAATAGATTTTTTAAAATAGGACCCAAGCAGAAATGAAGGTTACACTAAATGAAATTTTTAAAAAAATTACAGGGCATCAACAGTGGAGAGGAGGAAACCAAGAATCAAATCAATGACTTGGAACATAAGGAAGAAAAAAAACATTCAATCAGAACAACAAGAAGAAAAAAGAATCCCCCCTCCCACCAAATGAGGATAGTCTAAGAAGCCTCTGAGATAATTTCAAATGTATCAACATTTGAATCATAGGGATGCTGAAAGAAGAAAAGAAAGAGCAAGAGATTGAAAACTTATTTGAAAAATTAATGAAAGAAAACTTTCCTAATTTGGTGAAGGAAATAGACATACAAGCCCAGGAAGCACAGAGTCCCAAACAAGAGGAACACAAAGAGGACCACACCACGACACATTATAATTCAAATGCCAAAGAAAGAATCTTAAAAACAGCAAAGGGAAAGCAGATAGTTACCTACAAAGGAGTTCTCATATGACTATCAGGTGATTTCTCTAAAGAAACTTTGCAAGCAAGAAGGGGCTGTCAAGAAATATTTAAAGTGATGAAAAGCAAGGACCTACAACCAAGATTACTCAATCCAGCAATGCTATCCTTTATAATGGAAAGGCAGATAAAGTGTTTCCCAGATAAGGTAAAGCTAAAGGAGTTCATCATCACCAAGCCATGATTACATGAAACGTTAAAGGGACTTATTTAAGAAAAAGAAGATGATGAAAAAGAATGAACATAAAAATGGCAATAAATCACCACTATCAACAAACTAAGCAAACAATTAGAATAGAAACAGAATCATAGATATGGAGATCATTTGGAGGGTTATCAGTTGGGAGGGGGAAAGGGGAGAATGGGGAAAAGGATGCAGGGGTTAAGAAGTACAAATTGGTAGGTACAGAATAGACAGGGGGAAGTGAAGGACAGAGTAGGAAATAGAGTAACCAAAGAATTTATATGCTTGACCCAGGGATATGAATTAAGGGGTATTGCTGGAGGGAATGGGTAGTACCAGGTAGAGGGGTGGGGAAAGGGAGAAAATTGGGATAACTGTTATAATCAATAAAATGTATGTTCAAAAGAGTTACTCTAGAAAATGTATAGGGTTGTGGAAGTATTGTATCACAGGAGGCTCAACCAAGAAAAGAATCAAAAGGCTTCCCTGGTGTCAGCTAAGTTTAACCCAAAGGGTAAGTGAAGATTATCCAAATGAAGAAGGAAGTTGAATGGAGTATCTTCTAGGCCAAAGAAAAGATATAGAAAAATAAGAGGCATGCAGATGGGGCATTGTTCCACTGTTTCAGATAGTGAGGAGTGCTGTTTTCACTCACCATTGTTCTTCCTTTCCTTCTATCAACAGTTTTTAGCCTGCAGATTAGCCCCTTTTCCCCAATCATCATTGCTCTGGAGGAGGGGGGTATTATTTACAAATTCGACCCAGGAACCAATAAACAAAGAAAATGGCTAAGGAGTAGCCAGCCACAGGAGCCTGGAATCAAGCCCACATTACACTTACAAAAATTTGATTTTCTGCAAAAAAAATATTTTGACTCCTACATTTTTGGACTTCATTAGAAAGATCTGAAATGGATGACACCAAGCTGTTTGCCTAAAATAATGTCCCAAGACTAAATTGGCATGGATATTTCCTGAGATTAAAAATAGAAACTTGTTTGGCTAACAGAAACAACTTGGAAATCAAAGAGTCATTTAAGTTGAAACCATTATTTTTCCTTTTCTCAAATAAAATTTCTGCTTTTATACACACGAAGAGATCAGAATAGTGAGGTCACGCTGCCACAGAACTTTCTATTAAAAGTTTGATGTTAAGAAACTTCAAAAAGGAAATAGAGATTGGGGGGAAAGATTATAATGCAACAAACGCATTCAATAAATGTTGATGAGCACTTACTATTCACCAGGCACTGTCCTATGGACTAAACAAAAAAATTTGTCTCTGTTGAGTTTGCATTCTAGCAGAAATAAAACCTACAAAGAAGAAATAAGCAAATTATATAGGCATATATAGGATTAGTGGTATGGGGAGGAAAAACAAAGCAGAACAGGCAGAGTGGGTAGGTTGCAATTTTTTTTTTTTAAGATTATATTCATTATTTTTAGAAAGAGGGGAAAGGGAGAGAAACATCAATGTATGGCCTTTCACCTGCCTCCAACTGGGAACCTGGCTGGAGACCTGGCTTGCAACTTGGGTATGTGCCCTGACTGGGAATCCAACCAATGACACCTGGGCCAGTGCTTAATCCACTGAGCCACACCAGTCAAGGATTGCAATTTTAAATAGGGTGTTCAAGGTTGGTGTCCTCAAAGACGTGACATTTGAGCAAAGACGGAATGAAGTGACAACGTGAGCAATGCTGACATCTGTTCCCAGGGGGGAGTAGTAATGGGTCAGTGGCCCTAAGGCAAGGGCATGACTGGAATGCTCTAGAAAAGCAAGGAAGCCAAGGGTTTGGAGAAGAGAGGTGGGGTCTGAGAGGTTTGGGAGAAGGCAGATTGCTGCCTTGGGGAGTCCTTCAGGGATAGGCTTTGGGGAGAGGGGTGAGTCAATTGGACTGATGTTTTAAACGTGCATTTTAGGGTAATGATTGCATGTTTTCATTTGAGCTCAGTCTTTGCCACAACAGAGCAATGATTGATTAAAATGGTTTCTAAAAGATCTCCGCAGGATCAGGCACCACAAAACTGCTAAGCAGTTAACAGTCTCTCCTGGGGGGGGGGGGCGGAGGGGGGGCACACACTCCCGGAGGGGCACCCATCGCTATCCTTCTAATGTGCTCACAGCTGAGCTGGCAGAGATGGAAAGTCCGCACGTTTCTTCTTCAAGACTCGACTGGAGAGCCAAACGTTTCTTTTGGTTGGTTACAAAATCAAAAATATGCCTTTGCCAAGTCTGTGGGGGAAGCCAACTCCCGGAGTTTGCCTTTGCTAATTTGTCCAAGTCTTGCTGTGGTTTCACTAAATGCAGACGCTGCTCTGCTCCAGCCCCATAAACCTCTCTGCTCTTGGACTTTTCGGCTGTTGGGTGAAAGCTGTGGGCTCTCCCCTGCGGTCATCACCTGTTGGGGCGGGACCGCAGAGCGCGCACCTACACCCCGAGCCTTTCTTTATCTCCAGCTTACCCTTTCCCGCTGGGCACCCTGCTTTCCTCGTCCAGGCTGGGCGCGCAACGTTCCTCCCACCCTGGCGCTTGCCCCGCTTGGCTAGCCCCCAACAGACGCTGCCCTCCCGAGCACCCCCGCCCGCGAGCTTCCCGCAGCGCAGCCCAGCGCCCTCCTCACCCCCTGCCCCGGCCGGGAGGGCGGCGAGTGGAGCGCACGCGCGCCCCCGCCCCTCCCGCAGGCGGCGTGGTTCCCCCTGCAGCGCCTCCCTCGCGGGGAAGGAGCCTGAGGGGCTCCTGGCGCCGTGCGGCAGACCTGCTCCGGCTGCGCGCGCTTCGCTCTCCTCCGAGGGCGGCAGCAGCAGCCGGGGCGGCCGCAGCTCCTCGGGGGAAGCGAAGAGGCGAGTGCGCCTTCACTCCGCGCCGAGTACCCCAACCTGGTCCCCACGTGTGGCCGCGCCGCCGCCAGGCCGGGCTGCCCAACATGGATTTCCTCCTGGCACTGGTGCTTGGGTCCTCTCTCTACCTGCCGGCGGCCGCAGAATTCGACGGGAGGTGAGTTGGCCCCGTGCGACCTCTCCTCCGCCTTGCTTCCCACGTTAATCTAAGGTCCTGAGGTCCCTCTTCCCGGCGCGGTGGCGCAGTCCCAGAGGCGCCTCTGCCCAGAAGCTGGGCGACCGCATTGCTTCGGCGGGAGGAAAGTGGTCGAGCCGCCCTCTCCGCCCCGGGGTATCGACCCTCGGCTCCCTGCCGAGGGATTTGGGGTAGGGGTGGAGGGAGGCTCGACCCCGGCATCTCGGCTCTTAGGTGACGCTCGGGACACCTCTCGGTCGGGAAATTCGCTCTGGATTTAGACGGCTCTTAGGTGGGGGAACTGCCCGATGGCCAGGGGGGAATCCGGGCTTGGAGCTCTCAGGGCCGGCGAGGGAGCCCCTGGCCTTCCAGGGGGACCTGTTCGCCTTCCCACTTAGTTTTCTCGAAAGACTCAAAATAAGGACCGAGGTGCGTGAGTCCGCAGACACACACACACACACACACACACACACACACACACACACGGCCGCGGAGACCTTGGGCGAGCCCCACTACGGCGTGCTCTGACAGGTTCCAACAACCAGACTTTGTCTCCGCTGTCACTCGGCTCTTCCTCCCGCCGCGGCGCGGCACCCTGTCCCGCGCTGCTGGTTGCGCTCCGAGAGTGAGTGTGTGTGTGTGTGTGTGTGTGTAGGGTGTGCTTGGTTACTCCACCTCCACGCAGTTACACATCAGGCTCGCCCCGAGCGCAGATCGCTGCTGCTCGCGCAGACTCTCGGCAGGAGCTGTGGGGGCAGATCTTCACCTGGGTCACACGGCTATGCAGCCGCTCTCTTTCCACGACCCCCACTTGCCAAATATGTCCTTGCGCGGCCCTGAAGACTGCCGCACCTGTTTTACTGGCAATCTTGGAACAAATCAATTCCACGATTGATTGATTGACTTTCTTGTACCTGGAGGGGAGCGGAAGGGAACCAGTGGAGCCCAACCGCTTGTTTACCACCTGGTCGCAGGAAATAGAAAGTTCGGAGTTATTTTATGCTTTGGTCTGGAAGAGGTGGGGGTGGGGGGAGACGAAGGAAAAGAAAAGGTTAGCGGAGACGGAGGTAGCGGCCAGAGGCTGTTTTACTTTTTCTAAGTAGTTCTTTTCCCACGTTCGAGTATGTTGTGCATTTCTTGCATACACGTGTGCCGCAAGAATCGCATCACGTGATTAAGCCTAAGATTTTAGTGTATCTTTAAAGAGATGTCTAAAACAGCCAATGAAAATACTGATCCTCTGGCGGGGATGGGGGTCATTTAAGTTTCTAAACAAGGAAACAATTTACCAAATAAGGTGCCATAATGGAATCTGGTGGATGGATACATTAGTATCCTGAAATCGAGTTATTTCTTTAGTCCTTATTTACGTTAGAGAGAAAGATCACATGAGTTGTTGATCCAGGAAAGTGTCAGACCACAAGAACACGAGACGTTAGCTGTCCTTTAAACTCACTTGGTTTTGCTCAGACTTCTTTTTCTAGAACATTTTTTTCTGGGAACATTTTCTTCCAAAGAGTCCTATCTGGAAAAGAGTTCTGTTTTTATTTGATTTTGAGGAACCTCCCTTCTTTCCACCCCTTTTATATAAGGAAGAATTTTTTGTTTTCTACTTTTGATGTGTTTTAATACTTTCCAATTTGTGATGAATTTGTGCTCCCTGCCCCCCCCCCCCACACACACAGGTGTGGGTCTTCAAGGAATCTTATTTCAGGCCTCAAAAACCACTCTGAGTGGCAGCCTTGAGAATCTTGGTTTTAGCTGGTGCTATTTCCATTTAAGAAAGGGTCTTCCCCACCCTTTACCCTACTTCTGTGGTTGTGTGCGTGTGTGTGTAATTGTCTGAAACTTGAAATTAGATTACAGAAGAACTATTTCCCTGAAGGTGTTTTATCCTTAAATGTGTGCAGGCATGAAAGAGTTCATAGAAAATTGTTGGTTGTGATTGAAATGTTTTCTAAAATAATAACAAAGAGGACATTATTTTTACTTTCAAATGCGTTTGTACTTATTTTAAATCTTTTTGTTTGATAGGTGGCCCAGGCAAATAGCGTCGTCAGTTGGCCTGTGTCGTTATGGTGGGAGGATTGACTGCTGCTGGGGCTGGGCCCGCAGGTCCTGGGGACAGTGTCAGCGTGAGTATCAGTACCCTGGGGACTTCAGCTCCCTAGGAGGTGGGGCTCTCCACCCTCATTCATGGCTTCACTCTGTACCCTGAAGGGCTATTACAAGCATGGCTTGATGGTACGGTTGTGACATGGGAGTTTTCAGGTACAGTCCTCAGCTCCTTATTCTGCCTCTTTCCTCACTGAGCCACCTGTAGTGAGAAGCCAGCTTTGTTATTCACGGGATGCTCATTTCAGCATTTGTCCCCAGTACCTCCAGCTTCTGTTTTCTCATCAGACTCTCTTTTCTTTGCTTCAGGCTCTGAGATGGGAGTAAGATAATGAGTCTAGACTGTATTTACACTAAGTAAACTTTGAACCTTATAGTACTTATAAAATCTTTACCACAGCTGTTGTGTTAAGAGACCTATTTTTAAGTCTTTCTTTTTTCTTTTTTTTAAGTCAGGTGTTATTAACTGTGTTCTAAATGAACCACCCAGTATACTCACATAACATCTCTGAAAAATATGAATTTTTAAGTTCTACCATTAAATTAAGTAATAAGTGTCAAGTCAGAACACTGATTTTATTTTTTTAAACCTTTTCCATGATCACAAAGGGATATTTTTATGGTAAATATCAAAGCCACATCACAGAAGTTTGAGAAATTTGTTTCTAGAATTTTATCTGGACCTCAAAAATCACATCTCACTCCCCCTACCAAAATAAAAATCCCACAAATAATTAAGTAAATTTCAGGAGCATCTTTAGAGTACTAGGTTGGCAAGTCTGTTGAGATGGTGGGGATGAAGGCGGGTTCTATATATCCCAAGGTATTACTGCTAATAAGAAAGAGGCTCAGAGGAATAGAAAAGTGTAGTTAACAAAACTGTAGCTGGGAGGGGGGGAGCCTGCCTTAGGGATGTGTTGGTAGTGTGAGGAATGGAGTAAATTTAAGTTCAGAAAAGTTAGGCACTCCCTTAGCTATTTCAGTCTTTGAGAATTCATGTGACTTCTATTCTGAACTTTCTGAGGGAGGGAGAAGGACAGTTACAGGTTGACTGTAATTGTGCAGGCAGGCTGGCTGGTTAGGGATGCGAAGGCAAAGGGAACTAAGGTTTGTCTGCTACCTGCAAGCCACTGGGCGAGGCTTTTTGCACAGCTGGGCCATTGCATTCCATTAGAAAGGAAGACGCAGATAACTCCAGTTTGCCCTAAACAGGAGAACTAGGGAAAGCTGCTGTGCCCTCTTTCCTCCCTCCCTTATCTCCCTGAGTGCACCCCAGGGTGGGCGTGCCCACACACACACACACCCTAATTAGTTGATTCAACATTGTTTTTAAGGCAAGATGGTCAAAAAGAAGAATGGTAGCTGGTGGAATATAGTCGTCTGCCATTTTTACCTCAGAAAGATCTGCACAGCTAGAGACCTCGGGTGTGGAATTTGAAGTGCCATCAGGCTTTGCAAATGAAAGCAGGAAGAGGGACCCTTTTCTCCGCTCAAGACAGGCACCTTTCCCAAATGAAAGATGAGTAGTTTCTTCGCAGGAACGGAGATAGTTCCCTCCTTCTTTGCTGCCTTGATTTTCAGGACACTCCCAGAGGACATGTTGAAGTACTTTGGGGGGGGGAGGTGCAGTCCCCCAACCCCACCCAGGACAAGGCTGCACTGGCAGAAAGCGTAGTGGAGCTTGCTTCCTGAGTGCGGGGGGCTGTGAGCGGAGGTGGAGTGGTTTGCCTTGCAGTTACATTTTCTCTAGTGAGCGCCAGCTTGGCGATCCTGAGTTTGAATGAATGTCAAAGCATCTCAGAGTTTCAATGGCATTACCAAATTTAAACCTGCTAAGAATCGTCTTTGGCACAGTAGCTTTCCCAACAAATACAGAGTGCCGTTTTACTATTTTCTATACCTTCATTTTGTTGCCCTAAGATTTAAAGTGATCAAATATTGTATTTGATAGTAGCTATCATTTTCATGTTATTCCTTAAGAATCTGCGAAGGCTGCAACATGGCATGAGTTAATTATTGGAATAGTAGTACAAAAATGTGTTAGATGATTCTGCACAAATTGCAATTTATCTTCATTTAGATTTGGTGAGAAAGTTTAAGGGGTTGAATCTTATAGGGGAACATAACTCTGGAGCATGGCTGGCTGAGTTCAGATTAGTTCTGCCTCTTACTATGTGACCGTGAGCAAGATATTCACTCTGTGCTTTATTTTCTTCATTTCTACACTGTATCTAAAATAGTATAATACCTCCTAGGTATACCTCATAGGTATAACCATAACAATGCTTAAATACGTTATTATTTGTAAAGCTCTTAAGGCTTCTCCTGGCACAGGGTAAATGCTACATGTGTGTTTGGTGAAATTAAGGAAATGCAAAGGAGTGCTGCTGTTGAAGCAGGGTTGTGGGATGGGACACACCCGTGCTAGGAGATTCTTTGTTCTCTAGGCATAATATACTTATTTTGCATTTATACTGCCAAAATAAAAACTGGTTCCAAAGTTCTCTGTTGCAATAAAATAAAATGCCTTTAAATTACAAAGGACCAGATGGGTCTTTACCATTAATAATGTAGATGGCAAAGTTGTAAAAATGAGTTCAAAGATGGATGTTTCCTTCGTATGTGTTTTATTTTTCCAGAATCTCAGATGGTCCAAATGTTTCTTATCAGAGAATCCATTGTCTTTGTTTAGCTATAAACAGATAGAGGAATGCGGGGGTGAGAGGTCAGTTCAAAGTGGGAAGAATTGCCCCAACAGAGGATTGTTAGGGACTAATGGAAAACTCCTGATTAGTTTTTAAAGCAAGTCTTTGTGAAATTCAAATCTTTGTCACTATATTTATTCAAGGAAAATGCATTGCTGTTCTTTAAGAGTTATATCTGGTCATGGATTACCTATAAAACTTCCAAAGAGCTTCCAGGGAATTTAATGTGAAAAAGGTTTTTACCTTTCTGACCCTTACTTAGATGATCTCAGTGTTCTTTCTCCTAAGGAGCATTCTTCACTTAAAAAAATATTTCATTCATTCATTCATTCTTGCATATTCTATTACAGTGGTCCCAATTTTTTGCCTTTTGCCCTCCTCCTCCCAGCTCACCCCACCATTTCCACAGCTAATCCCTACACCGTTGTCCATGTCCATGGGTCATTCATACATGTTCTTTGACTGCTCACTTCCCCTTCTTTTTACCATCCCCTCCCCTCTTTCCTCTGGCAGTTGTCAGACTATTCTCTGTTTCCACGTCTCTGGTTCTGTTTTGCTCATTAGTTTATTTTTTTTATTAGGTTCTTCTTATAAGTGAAATCATATGGTAATTTGTTTTTCACTGACTGGCTTATTTCTGTTAGCATAATAGGCCCCAGTTCCATCCATGCTGTTGCAAAGATAGGAGTTCCTTCTTTCTTTGTGCTGTGTAGTATTCCATTATGTAAATGTTCCACAGCTTTTTAATCCATTCATCCACCTTGCAGGCACTTAGGCTGTTTCTAGCGCTTGGCTATTGTATATAGCACTGCTATGAACATAGAAGTGCATAAGTTGTTTTGAATTGTTATTTCAGGTATTTCAGGTATTTTAGGATACCTGGGGCAAACGGCAGTTCCTACTGTAATTTTTTGAGAAAATTTCATACTGTTCTCCACAGTGACTGCACCAGTCTGCATTCCCACCAACAGTGCACCAGGGTTCCCTTTTCTCCACATTCTTGCCAGCACTTATTGCTTGTTGATTTATCAATGATAGCCATTCTGACAGGTGTGAAGAGGTATCTCATTGTGATTTTAATTTGCATCTCTCTGATGTCTAGTGATATTGAGCATTTTTTCATTCTCCCTTTCTTTTCAACAGTGCCCTATTTCTTATTTTTCTGAATGATTCACTTTGGAATTTTCCTTCAAATCAGCATAGCAAAACAAAAGGAAGCTATTCTCACCCTTACCCAGGACCTCCCAATGTATCCTGTGTGTAAGCTGGGGAAGCCGTTCCCTCATTATATTGAAAACTGTTTATCAGACCTCTTGCCTTAGTGTAGGGACCCTGTGGTCAGTGTTTATTCCATTTGGTTGAGCAAATGTGAGATGTTTTGATTCAATATTCATGGGCTTAAAATATATGAGGTCTGTCCAGAAAAAATCCAACAACTATTAATACAACAAGAATGGTTTGCACTACATACATCAATGTAACCTGGCAGACAAGGAGAGTGGACTGGAATGAGCGTGCGTGAACAATGATGCCTGCACTGTGCTAGTCAGTGGGGGTGGTAGATGTTATTGAGTGAGTATGTGTACTGTGTGGCTGTTGCATTCAAAATGACTGAGCAAGTAGAACAATAAATCTGCATCAAAATTTGAGTTAAGCTCAAACATTCCTCTGTGGAAACTATTAAGGTGATTAAGGATACTACAGCTATGGGCAACTGGAGATTGGCAGCTTCATCATAACTATGCACCCACTCACATACCAGGCCTTCTGTGGGTTTTTTTTTTTTTTTTTTTGGTGAAATATCAAATCACCCAGGTGACTCAGCCTGGCTACAGCCCAGATTTGGTACCCTGTGACTTCTGGCTTTTCCCAAAACTTAAATCCCCTTTGAAAGTGAAGAGACCATTAATGAGATTCAAGAAGATATGACAGGGCAGCTGATGGCGATTGGGAGAACTGTGTGAGGTCCCAGGGTGCCTACTTCGAAGGGGACTGAGGCATCATTGTCCTATGTGTAGCATTTCTTGTGTTTTATATCTTCTTCAATAAATGTCTGTATTTTTCATATTACATGGCTGGATACCTTATGGACAGACCTCCTATGTATTTACACAGAACATGATGCATTTTATTTCTATTTGCTACTACCCATTTTCATTGAGCTGTTCGGAGAGGCGCACAACACCATGGGGCACTAGTGTTGCTTAACCTCCACCCTTGGCCCACTCTGGCCGTGAAGCTCACTTAGCCAGGCTTCCTGTCCTTCCACCTGGAACTGAGGAAGGAAGGATCAGAGATGTTACCCAGGCAGGCATGGGAGCTGCCCTCCTGCTTCCTGTCCACGCCACCCTATACACTCCATCCCTGCACTCCCAACAGCTGGGGAAATGTGACCTATTCCAGAAATAGGCAGATTGTGTTTTCAGAGTTCTTTTACAGGTCATACCTGGGCTTGCTTTCTGTCCTTCGATTCTTTGTTTTGTATTCTGGACTCATAAACAGATCTCCTCACATTGAGGGTTGAAAATTTGATTTTTCTAATTGTGTTGGGCATTGTTGCCTATGGATGTGCCTCTTTATTTTGAAGTGAAATTTTCTTAATAGGTTTATCACACACTGATGATTACTTATTTAAAATACACCACACCTAAGCTTTCAGATTGTCACAGGTGTTTCTTTCTTGTTCTGTAATTATTCTGTTCCTTGACTTTTCCATCCTGTTAATGGCATACTTCATTTTAATTATTTTAACAATTTCTCTACTTCTACCAAGTGGAAACCTCTGTAATCAAGATTTCTCTGGGTTTGTGTATTTTATTTTATAAAGCTGTGTGTGGATGGGAAGCAATTCTTAACTAAAAGCACTGGATGGATAGGGACACCTGAGTCCAGCTCTGGCTTTTATACCTGATTAGCTGTTTAATGTTTCTCAACTGTAGGTTTCTTACCTGCAAGCAGATTTCTAAGATTCCATAATGTATGAAAGAGTGTGTAGGATCAATTTTTTAAAAAGATTTTATTTATTATTTTTCAGAGAGAGGGGAAGGGAAAGAGGCAGAGAGGGAGAGAGACATCAATATGCAGTTGCCTTTACCTGCCTCCAGCAACAGATCTGGCTGGAGACCTGGCTTGCAACCTGGTTATGTTGCCCTGGCTGGGAATCAAACCAGTGACCTTAGGGTTCTCAGGCCAGTACCTTATCCACTGTGCCACCAGCCAGGGCCTGTGTAGGATCTAGATGTGGTACTTCTATATGGTTGTCTGTTTACTTGGAAATTTGGCTATATATGTGGCTATGATAGTAGTGTTTCTGTTGAAAATACTTTATAAAGGAGTGAAAAAAAAAAAAAAAAACCTCAAAATACAACTAGTTCCAGGCTTCAACAAAGCCATTCAGTGTCTGCGTTCTTTGGCTGTCAGTTAGCAATTTGTGGTTTCTGAAGGAAATTATGTAAATTGGGGTGGTTTTGCATCATTTCTACTTAACAGCAGGCAAAATGCAGCTGTTTTATGTTTCTCTGGAGATTTTGGAAGGATATAAAACCTACACCTAAAGTTTGATTTTGCTGTATTAGCTTTAAACCTCATTTTATCCTACCTCTCCCTGTAAGTTAATAAAGCCTGCAACTGTACAATTGCCATGTAAAGTGAAGTAAAGTGAAATTTTTGTATTCTTATCAACATTAGATAAATTTATAATTTTATAGGGACTGAGAAATAGCAATTGATTCTGAAGCTACTTTGGAGTTATCAAATAATTACAGTTGGATGGTCTATATTACCAGCTAATTTGATTGTGGGTCGCTGGAAAGAATGATGAGGAAATTGTTGAATTTTTTTTCTTCTGTATTTCAAGTGAAAAGCAGAGAATTTTGATTTAGAAAAATGTAACATTTACATTTCATTTTTCATTTCTTACTTGTTTCTTGGCTCAGGAACTCAGCCTCGTCCATGGCACATGCCTCCCTACACTGGCCAGTGAGTTCCTGCCCCTAGTCACACATTCATATAGATAACACCTTTGGTTATATGGATTTTAAACATGTTCTTTAATGTAATCAAGAGTAAATAAGAAATGTTGAAATTGGCTTTGGACGCCATGCATAGCGTTCCTCATCAAAGAGGCTATTTCTAATGAATTTCATTCCATTTGTAGTCAACGGCTATCGTGACCCCCAAGGAACATGGATTAGTATTTTATAGGTGAAGCTTTTATATACCTACCTGTGCAGTCATCTGCACACCAAGGGTAAGGGACTCTCAAGGTGTGCTGTGCTGCCCTCAGCTTGTCTAAGACTGCCAGAAGCTCCTGAGGACACCTTCATGCAGCCGACGGGCTTCACTGTCTTAATGTTGATCAGCTTTCTCCTCTAATTTTGGGGTGAGAATGTAGAAACTTTCTCTCTCTCTCTCTCTTTTTTTTTTTTTTTGTGGGAATAAAAACAAGGTGGTGGACAATCATATAATTGTTTTGAGCATTAAACCGAAATCTCCAAATTCTTAGGAAGTAAAGGTTGTTTTTAGGAATCTTTCTTTTTTTTAAATTCGATTTTCGTAATTTCCCCCCATTTTATTAAAATATAATTGACATACAGCACTGTATACATTTAAGGTGTACAACATGGTTGATTTACATGTATTGTGAAATGATTATCACAATAAGCATCCCTCACATCATATAATAGACATAACAGAAAAATTTTTTTTCTTGCGATGAGAACTCTTAGGAACTGTTCTCTTGACAACTTTCATAAATAGCATAGAGCAGTGTTAAGTATAGTCATCATAGCCCTGGGTGGTGTGGCCCAGTGGATTGAGCACCAGCCTGTAAACCAAGGGTCGCTGGTTCAAGTCCCAATCAGGACACATTCCTGGGTTGTGAGCTGGGTCACCAGTTGGGGGCGTGTGAGAGGCAACCACATATTGATGCTTCTCTCCCTCTCTTTCTCCTTCCCTTCTCTCTAAAAATAAATAAATCTTTTAAAAATGTATATAGTCATCATATTGTATATTACATCCCTAGTACTTTTTATCTTTTAGAAGGTTTTACCTTTGACCACCATCCTTCAATTCCTCTTCCCTCAACCTGACCCTTCTGGTAAGAAAGCGAAGTTTTGGTTAAGATTATTCAACCAATACTTTCTTCAAGGTTATTTAAGAACATGACACATACTTTGGATAACTTCAAGTGGTCTTGGAATGCAAATTCCAAACATAAATCAATGTGGAAGAAGTTTGACCTTTTAAACAGGTAGTTTTGGAGCACATCTAGTCTTGAAAGTTAAGTTTCACAGAAATCACTTTGTTCCTTCATTCTTTGCCCCCATTAGAACTGATCTTTATATAATACCATTAAGAGCTGCTAGTTTTCTAATATCACTTCATAAAGTTAACCTGGGCAGGCCTTAACTTCTATGGATTGAAAGTGTTATTACTTCCCAGGCTGGGGGGTCAGGCCCAATACAGGAAGCCCTATAGTCACTCCAGGTACAGCTGCTCGATTTGCCCTCGGGTACCTGTCACATCTGGCCCCACTAACAGGTTTTCTCTTTGGGCACTTTGCTAAGCTTTGAAAAGGATAGCTGTACGCTTTTTTCCTTTATAGCAAGTGTAATGGGTAACATATCTGTACAGTGCTTTTTTATCTATAGAATTCCTGTGATATGCATGTTTCCTGGTTTTTTCATTATTTTTCTATAACAGTTTACAATCTGAATTACTTGGTATTGGTTTCAGGTATACAGCATGGTGGTTAGACAGTCATATACTTTACAAAGTGGCCCCCTTGCTATTTCAAGTACCCACTTGGCACTACACACAGTAGCGTCAGTGAGTGGTTCCATGCAGCACCTTCACAGAGCAGCGGGAGAGGCTTGTTACAGGGCTGGGCCTTCCTCACAGGGGAAACAAAAGGGAAGGAGAGAAGGCTTCTGAGAGCCTTGTTCTCATCACTCTCCCCTGCCACACACATACACGTACTTTTGCCCCATTCCACCAGCCTTTCCACCAACTTTGTACAGGTTTTAAAATTTTTCATCAACTTTTTAAAATATTTATTTTGTAAGAGAAAATGCATTTATATCCTTAAGTACTCTTCCTCAAAACAATGGGTATTGTCAATTTTTTGTTTACCTTTTAGAAATATTTTGCATACTTAGGGGCAAATTCCTTAGTACCTCCTCCCCTACCCTATCTATACAAATGAAAGCATATTATATGTATACCATTCCTTGCCTTGCTTGTTTTCCCAACTGTACATCTTAAAAGGCTTTATTACCAGCCACAAAGAGTCTGCTCACTTTTTTAATTTTTAACTTTCTAAAGATTTTATTCCTTATTTCCGGAGAGAAGGGCAGAGAGAGAGGAAGAAGGGAGAGAAACATCAGTGTATGGTTGCCTTTCACCAGCCTCCAGCTACAGACCTGGCTGGAGACCTGGCTGGAGACCTGGCTTGCAACCTGCTTATGCGCCCTGATGGCGGCTCGAACCAGTGACTTTGGGTTTGCAGGCTGGTGCCTGTCCACTAAGCCACTAGCCAGGGCCTGAGCCTGCTCACGTTTTTATGGATTTATAGTAACCCATTTATGGCTATCCCATAATTGTTGAACCGGTTTCTTACTGATGGACATTTATGCTAATTGTAATCTTTTACTAGTACAAAAAAATTCTAAAATAAGTAACTTAGAGCGTGCATCTAAAATGTTTCTCAGAAAAATCAAATGCAGATAAGGAAGAAGAAAAAAGTAAGAAGATGTGGATGTATATTACATAGAAGACATGCTATCTTTCTTATTCACAGTTACAAAATAGGTGCTTATTTGTGGGTGTGTAATATATAGATTTTGTTAGCAATTTATGTTTTAAATAGCAACCAACTGGTCATGGGTGTGTTGTGAAATCAGTCAATCTTTAGGTTAGAAAAGATGCTGAGACTGAAGACCAACTTGGATGGAAGTTGCAAACTACTAAACTATATGATTCGTGTACATAGGCAATATATATTCTCATATTAGCATGTAAATTAAATGAGATTCCTTTCAACTAAATTATGTAAATATACATTTTTAGTTATGAAGGCCCCCAAACTGGGGATGCTTGGGAAAAGGAATGAATGCTGTAGTAAACTTTATTACTGAAATGTGAACATACCTAATCTCTACCTCAACAGACTCTTAAAATAGTTCAGGGGTTAGTTTAGGACCACATAGGAAATTAACCGCAAATTCAAAAAAATAGCTAGAATACTATTCTACAAAGTTATTTAAATCCTAGGGATTTTTAATTTTTACCTCAGCTTAGAAGACATAATAATTTCTACTCTGGGCACTGCCAGTGCCATTATTTCTGAGGGCTTCAACATGCAAACACATGTAGAGGAAAAACAGGGTATTGGAAGAAGACCTATGCACAGCCAAAAGAAAAAAGAAAAATCAATCTGCTATTTAAGATGGAAAACTCCAAAAAGAATAAGTTGTAGTTCCAGTAGCTTAAAATAAAGTTGAGTTATATTATTGGAGAGGGGGAGGATCTGACTCAAAAACCAAATTCATTTTTTACTATGGGTTTGGCACTGTCTCTAGGACAACTTGCACAAAAGTGAGTTCTGCAGTACACCATTTATGGGATATATTTAACAAAAATAGCATTCGAGAGTAAAATAAGTATTAAAGAAAAAAATGCTTAATTTGCTTAATTTGCCACAATATAGCTAAAATACTATATTTAACATGTAATAATTATATAAGCTATTGGCATATTTAACATTTTTTGTATTAACTCTTCAAAATCCAGTATGTACTTTAAATATGTGTAAAAATATGTATGGGTGTAAATGTATTTTTGCACATGTTTGGTAATACTGCAATTCACATTATATAAAAGAGTAATTCTTAAATGTAGGCATTTTGAAAAAATGAAAAGAAAACTTTGTATTAATATGATTTGAGAAGCTGACAGAAGGCAGTAATTAAATGGTGAATTGTCTGGATGTGAGAGGAAAACAAAGTACACATTGGTGGTTACAGAATAGACAGGGGGATGTTAAGAAGAATAAAGGAAATGAAGAAGCCAAAGAACTTATGTGCATAACACATGGACATGAACTAAGTGGGGCATTGCCAGAGAAAATGGGGTACTGGGTGGAGGGGGGTAAAGGGGGGGAAATTGGGACAACTGTAATAGCAAAATAAATAAAATATATTTAAAAAGAAATGAATAAATTTAAAAAATAAAAATAAAATAATAACAACAAAAAAGTTTCTAATAGCATACTGGGAGATTTCAACACTTACCCTCTTCCTCCCAATTAAAAAGAAAACTGCTTATTTTTATAGTTAAATAAATAAATAAAATGTTTCACAAGTATTCTAGTATTTCTGCGAGATCACTTTTTACGTGTGGTCAAATGACATGCATTTGTTACTTGAACTACGTAGTAGTAAGTAGGTAATGAGAAAGACTGGATTTGCAATGCTGACGTAAGGCTCTGGCAGTCCTATATCTAGAATCTCATGTTGCTTAATTCAAGGATGTTCTAGTCTCTACTCTTTCCCTCAAACCTCTCTGACAAGTTAGTGAAGGACCATATGCCCTTGTTTTCCACCTGTTTTTTCTTGGACTGGAGGCATCTGGCTCATGTTGGGACAATGGGGTGAGGTGTGTCCATTTGTCAGGGTTTTCTACCTGGCTTCTTACATATCAGTTTTATATTTTTTATGTATATGAGTTTTATTTTATTTTATTTTATTATTTTTTAAGATTTTATTTATTATTTTTAGACAGAGGGCAGGGAGGGAGGAAGAAAGGAAGAGAAGCATCCATGTATGGTTGCTTTTCACCTGCCTCCAGCTACGGATGTGGCTGGAGACCTGACTTGCAGCCTGCTCATATGCCCTGGCTGGGAATCGAACCAGTTACCTTTGGGTTCACAGGCCAGTGCCTATCCACTGAGCCACCAGCCAGAGTTTTTTTTTTTATTATTTTTAAGAAAGACTCACAAATGTCTTTTAAGAGTTGCTTAAAAGCAACTCTTAAATGGTAGATGTATTATTCTCTAAAGGTTAGCCATAATTGTTATACCTGTGTAAATAGCGTTTGCTTTTTTACTGATCCTATGATCTATTAGGGAGGATTACTTAGAATTTTGTTATTTAGGTAGTTTTTTGGGACACCTGTTAAGATAAAACGGTTTTCAGGAAACAGTAGACTATTTTTGCACTAAGATGCTTTTTAAAAGTAACTTTAGCCTTGACTGGTGTGGCTCAGTTATTTGGGCATCATCCAGTAGTCGAAGGGTTGCTGGTCTGGTCCCCAGGTCAGGGGCACATGCCTGGATTGTGTATTTGGTCCCCGGGACAGGACACGTTGGAGATGCGGCTGGTTGATGTTTCACTCCCTCTCTTACTCCCTCCCTTCCCCTCTTCCTAAAAAATAAATAAACAAACTATTCAAAATATGATTTTAAAAACTGACTTTAAAACTGTAGGGGCATACTTTTCTCATTAGTTATTCTAATCCTTACCCCAGTTACATACTTAAATCTTCTAATTCAAACAAAATAAGAAATGCATGCATAAATAAAAAAAGACTCAGATTAAGAGAGAGAAGGCAGTGAAGGTAAGCCTTCCTGACTTCTCTATTTTTGTGACACCTAGTTCCAATCCTGAGGAATTGTTACTTACTGATATTTACAGAGATTTCTAAGCATTTTCAGTTTCCTTCATTTATAAAGTAATAGCACAAAATAAGAACTGTCCTGTAGCTTCTTTTTTAAAAATATAATATTACGTTTTGAAGACCAGCCCTAATTAGCACGTGTAAATCTGATACATTCTTTTAAATGGCTGCATGTTATACCGTAATCAATATTAAAATCTTTTATTTATGTACATTTAGGTGCTTTTCAGTATTTTGTTTTTATGAAATATGCTGCAATGAATATCTACAGATTCATCATCACTGTTATATACATTTAGATGTGAGAGATTTCTGGAGACATTTTATATAGTACAGAAATTAAAAAGCTCATTTTATTTTTTATAAATTAAAAAAAATTTTTTTTCAAAGATTTTATTATTCTTATAGAGAAGGGACGGGAGAGAGGCAGAGAGGGAGAGAAACATCAATGTGTGGTTGCCTTTCACTTGGCTCCAGCTAAGGATCTGGCTGGAGACCTTGCTTGCAACCTGGTTACGTGCCTTGGCTAGGAATCGAACCAGCAACCTTTGGGTTGCTGTGCCACCAGCCAAGGCTATTTTTTATAAATTTTTATATAAAATATGGAACTTAAGGGACATTAAACCATGAATAACATTACAAAGTGGAAACCCTCTATTATTTTCTATTTTTGATTTCTTTGAAGATACCTTAAAAGAATCAATTTCTTTAAATTTGTGTATGTCCTACTTTGTGTGGGGAAGGATGGGGAAGGATGGGATGTGTCTTCCAGTGAAGTATGCAATAAAATAGGAAAATGGAATTAACAAGGTCTAGAGGGAGAAAAAAGAAAGGACAGAATGAAAGGTAAGATGCGGAAAAGAGAGTTTCTAAAATACAGACATATATGCCATAGGATCCTAAATATATTTTGTAATTTGGCTCTTCGCTCCTGGTGACCAAAGAAAGAAGGGAACTGTTATTACTCATATAATTCACATTGTTTGAGGGGATAAAATAAACCATTTATGTGGGGAAATTATGGCTTTCCCACATATAGTTCTGAAAGAAGACTCATGTGGTCCTTCATAGAGTGGAAGCGAGTGAGTGGAAGAGGGCATAGTGGCATTTCTACCATGAAGCCAGTGTTTGTTTTCTAAAGGGGTTTCATAGATCTTCCAGCCTTAGGTGAGGTCCTTACTCTAGAAGTATAGTTCATGGAAGGCCATTCTGCATGCAGTTTAAGAAGTATCATCTATGCACTTAACTTCCTGATGCCTTGGGTGGATCTAGCTGTGATGGGTGAACTATTTACAGTTTTATGGAGAATTTCAGGTTAGATGAGACAGTTTCAGGTTAAGATATCTCACTCCTAAAGTTTGGAGTATTATTAATTAAAGGCCAGGCCATGAATTTTGCTTTTTAGTCCATATATTTTGAATGTCATCCCTCATTAGTCCGTTGATAGAGTTGGTATATAGAGGCATTGTGAATGGAGTGCAGATAGGTGTCTCCTAGGATACAGTGTGAGGTTCTGCAAATAAATCAGTGGGAAAAAAATTTGTATCAGTTTTGTATGATTAATCATTTTCATATTCATTGGGTACTTATATCTTAGCTCATCACCATTTTTGCTGTGTTCCTATTTCCATAGAAATTATGGCTTGGGGTAAGAGGTGACACCAACATTGCTTTCAGGCATAATTTATGCTGTGTATGCTGTTACGTGGAATGAGGCCTGGTGAACCCAGGAGAAACAAAATCTTGACCCGTGCTCATTTTCCCACAGCTTCTGATGGTTATAGGCATGTAGAGGAGCCAACATGACCCTTAGTTGTTATTCTGGCTCCCCTGGGTCTTAGGGAAGGGTGCTGTAAATAATCCACTGAAGCATGAATAGACCCAAAGCAGAGCCTGTGGTAAGTACTGACCATGTCCCCATCCAAACACAAACTTCACTACTCTTCACTCTGTTGTGAGGAAGAGCTGATTCCCATCTACTCCTGATGCCCAGGGACACTGGAACCTGAAACCCTGATGCACAGAGGCCCTAGGAGATCAGCACCAACCAAGACCTAACCTGCCCAAGAGTTTTCAATTCTTTTCAACATGAAGGGGAAGTGAGGATTGTACATTGGCAGGGTGAAGGCCTTTCATTTCTTCATGGGAGCAAATATAAATGATCAGTTTGCAAAGATATAGCCACAATAGTTTGGCTTGAAAAAATTTCAAAGGGGTACTAATCACTAACTGCAGCCATAGAAAAATACTGATAACATAGGGCTACTATGATTGGCATTGCATCTCTGGGTATCTACTAGGGCAAGTAAGTTGTAAAATGTACACCTAATTACTAAAAAATTGGTGTGTTACAAAATAGAGTTTCATTGAGTAATATTAAATATGAAGAAATTTTCCATTTTAGTGCACTATAGTTTTTTTTCAATTTTATGATTTCATTGCTTAATTACTACTAGTGCATAATTAAAGATAGAATTATGGTCATAATAGAATTCCTAATAAAACATACAGGAGTACATTAAAAGCTAGATATAATAAAGTATTATGTATTAATATGTTTAGTAAAATAATAACAGATACCTATGTGTTCATTCCATATTCTGTCTTAGATTCTCTCAAGGATTTTAGTTTTAACTTAGCCTGATGAAACACTGTAACTAACTCTCATGGAAGGAAAAAATACAAATATTCAAAATGGTTTCTTAGCTTTAGAATATGGTAGTGGATTTTGGAAAGAAAGATTTTTCCTAGTTATATTTAATTAGAAGTACTCATTTCCTGCAATACATTAACTAAAGGCTGGAGACTGCCTTGGTAGGTACTAGATGTCAGGGGAGAGCCAGTTTGAGGTTAAGGACTTGCTTTTTGGTGATTTGCATGTGGATAATCTAGTCAACTAAATTTTAAAGTTTAATAGCTCATTTGGTCAATATCTTTTTAACCATTCTGTCGAGCAGTGATTTTCAACCAGTATGCTGCAAGAATTTTTAAAACATGCAACACTTGATATTTAATCAGGGGCACTGACCTCTTTTCCCTTAGATTGTCATATTAAAAAATGACAACAGCCAACACAATAGTCATCCGGTGTGAATGAATCAAAATTACACCTATTTTTGACAGATCAGCAAAAAATATACTGTATTTTTTGTGTGCCACAGAATTTAGTAATTTATATGTGCCAGGAAATGAAAAAAATAAAAACTGCTGCTGTAGATTAATGATATAAATTCTTCAACACTCATATTATTTTCCTATTGTAACATCATATCACAAGGTTAGGGCTGCCTTTTGTAGATAATTAGTGTCTTACTCTGAAATTTTAGAAAATATGTGACCACAGTTTAACTTTGTGCTCATATACACAAAGGAAGAAACAATTGGGAATTACTGGATTTAGGTTTACTTTGCCAAACACAATGTTGTTTCAAAATCTTTAGCCTTGTTTTCATAAATCAGAGTTCTAAAAATCAGTTTCTACAAAAGACCCCTAACTGTCAAAGATGTACGTTGCTAAATTTATGAAAAACTTTGTGGATAGGCTTTTCAGATATAAGCTTCCTGCCACCCAAAATACTGTCTTAAAGCTCAGCACCTCCTATTTTACTTCAGTGTCAAGATTTTGTAGGTACTTGGTAATTATCTGCCATATGCTTGCATTTCAACAACTAGCAAATCGTAGAAAAACACAAATTGCAACTTATGCTTAGTTGTATTTTTTTAATGTATGTGGGTGTTTAGACTTAGTTTTATGTTATATTCACCTCCTGTGGTCATAGTTTCTACCCGGTAGTCAGTGGTTCAAGGTCCTTTGTCCCTTGGAATGAATTTTAAAACCATCGATAAATGAAAAGATTCATTGCGTCTTGGTGTCTATGTGTGAACAAGAAGACATTTCACATATAGTTTTATTTCCTAAAGAAGGCAAAATTGTTCTTGAAACAAATGGAGGAAAGGAAACATATATTTACGAAGAAATAATTTGTAGGTTTGCTAAATGTCCCCTAATTTTGTGTTCAAGTCTGATGAATTCTACAGCTTTAATATTTGTTGTACAAAGTAGCGTATTAGAAGTTGGGGGTCATTCAAATTCCTACTCAAAATGCTATTCGGCTCTATTGTCCTGTAAGTTGGCATTATAAAAGTACAGAGCTGAGCCCTGGCTGCCGGCCAACCTGTGAACCTAAGAGCCACTGACTGGTTCGATTCCTCAGTCAGGGCACATGGCCGGGTGGCAAGCCAGATCTCCAGCTAGGTGTGCGGCTGGAGGCAGGCGAAAGGCAACCATGCATTGATGTCTCTCTCTCTCTCTGCCTCTCTCCCTTCTCCTCTCTCTAAAAATAATAAATAAAATCTTTAAAAAAAAAAGTACAGAGCTGAATAGTTGTCCTTGAATAGTGTTTGCCAGACTAATAGTATTTTTGACAATGAGAGGTAGTGCAGAGTGTCCGGGGGCCCCTTTCCCTTCCTGCAAGTACCTGGCATTTGTCACCTGGAGGAAGGAGCACATGTCCTGGTACACTCTTAAGTGGCTGTAGGATTCTGAGTCATGTGGTAACTGCATCAGTTAGGCTGAAGCATTTTATTATTTCCTTTTCAAAGGTTGTAACTGGCCTAATGTTGTGGCATTTTTATAGTCCTTTACAGTAAGTTAAACCGTACACCAGATCATAGGCATACATTTAGATCATAAGTGGTCTCAGTTAGGGTCTCTTATCCCTTATGTTCTTTAACAGGGTTTAAAAGTCCAGGACTGACTCCAAACCTCTAAATCTGTGGTTAGCAGGCAGAGTAGTAATCCCTGAATACTTCAGTTTCTCTGGGTTATATTAGCCTCAATTTCATGAAGTCATTAGAGCGCTTATTTTTAACTATGCCTAATGTGACTGAGAACTCTCAGGAAAATGTCCCGTGTCACTAAGAAACCTTGGATAAAACATGAATATGTTTTTCCACAAGTGACAGGAGAGGGGTCTAGGTGCGCTGGTCACATTGTGTATGTTACTCCCATGCCTGTTTTACAGATTATTAGGAGGAAATGGGGCAGAATCTTCTATATTAGGTGCTACTAATGAATCCTATTTTAGTACTTCTCACAGTGGAGTTTATACCACAAAAAAATGTATGAAGGGCATTTATTTTTGGTGTCTTGCACAAAAATCATGGTGATGGTTGCCTATGAACATTTCCTTATGTGTTAATAGAGCATAGACCCCAGAAACTTCCTGGAAATAAATCTATTCCAGATTTAACTTTGCTTTGATTTAAAATGCAGTTTTGTATAGTTTAAAAATGCAAATACTAAAATATGGGACATTGATTAAAATGTCATGCTAAGTCTTATTAATGCATATACATATTGATAGCATACAGTTTACTAAATCTGTGTGTGTTGAGGCTAATTTATGTTAAATAGGTGAAATGGGACCCAACTTGAAGATGTGATAAAATGAAAATAAACTATACAGAACTGTTTGGCTGCTTGGTACTAATATAGCTAGTTAGAAAACAATGATGTTTGCTATTCTTTATAGAGTTGTTTTGCCTTTATTTAAAATCATTTAATATAACTTCTTGATAAATTAGATTATTCAAAATTGGCAATTAAAGAGTATTAAAGAAATGGTATCCTTTTATATTTTACCTTCTCACATATAACCATTGTTATAGTTTTCTTTCACATGTGATCTAGAATCTAATTTTTAGTTTATGTTGGTTTGCTTTTAGTTTTTTGCTTAGATTGTACCCGATATATTTCAGTAGTCTCTTTTAAGAAATGTGTCAACATCAAGGTATGGTGAGTTCTTTGGAAGTTATTAACAACAATAAAAAGGAAAAACACTAATTTCTTATAAATCTAACCAACATGAAAATATCTCTAACAAGTAAATGTAGTATGTGCCTTTAAAAATACAGCGTCACCCTGGCTGGTGTGGCTCAGTGTATTGAATGCCGGCCTGTGAACCGAAAGGTCATGGGTTCAATTCCCAGTCAGGGCACATGCCTGGGTTGTGGGCTAGGACCCTAGTTGGGAATGGTGAGAGGCAACCAATTGATGTTTAAAAAAAAATACAGAGTAATCATTCTGGGTTGATAATTAAATTACTACTTTATTTGAATCCAATTGAACTTAGAATTTTTTCTTGTGGTATTATTCAAAAGAAGGTTCCATTCTCTTAATTTTTAACAATTAATTTATATATAAGATTTTATTTATTATTTCCAAAGAGAGAGGAAGGGAGAAAGGCAGAGAGGGAGAGAAACATCAATGTATGGTTTGCCTTTTACCTGCCTCCAGCCACAGACCTGGTGGAGACCTGGCTTGCAACCTGGTTATGTGCCCTGGCTGGGGAATCGAACCAGTGACCTCCAGGTTCACAGGCTGGCACCTTTCCACTGTGCTACCAGCCAGGGCCTCCCTAATTTTAAATTATAAAAATAAATACACAAGTTGAAAGTTAAACAGAATATTTTATGCTTTAAAGGGGGAATATATTAATCCAAAAAAGTAGTAATAAAATCATCTCTTCCCTTACCTTTAGGATCTCTAGGCTGGTCGAATCCTGACCAATATTAGTCATGTTTCAAGTTTCTTCCATTTACTTTCATTAAACTGGGTTATTTATGTATCTTCAATTGAAATGGCTTAGCTCTCAGGGTAATTCTTGTTGCTATTGACAACCAAAGCAGCCATGCAAGAAGAAAATGCTGTGAAAGGAAAGAAAAAAATATATATTATTTTCTATCCAAATTCGAAGAGAAAAAGGAACGCCCACTATGTAAGAAACAGGTAAGTAAAGATACATCAATTTAAAATCTATCAGCACTGGTTACTAATTGATCAAAAGTTTTAATTTTTTTTCAGATACTTTATCCAACACTCATTTAAATAAAAGGATACTGTCTCTTGGAATCAAAAATTAATATTCTGAAAATGAAAAATTCGATTAGAAGGTACAGTGTTACAGAAGGTCTAAAATATTTTAATTTACAATTTGGACTATGAAAGAATAGCACAACTCAATTATTGGTTAATATTTTTGTTATAAAATGTTTTCTAATGACAAAATGGTGACTAAAATATTACTATTTTAAACATGTCCTAGATTTTTTTTTTGTTTCAGAAAAACAGAGAGTTGAATATGTGTAAGTCTCCGGGAATGTAACAAGTTGATAAATACCCAAGTCCCGCCTCCTTACAGAGAAAAGATCTGGAATTTCTTTTTTTGGACATTTGTTTTGCAGCTTTCTACGTCTTAAGGCAGAGAATAGCCAGGATAAGGTGCCAGCTCCAAGGTTAGATGAACATATTTCTTGAAATAATTTTGGCTAACGTGTTCTTGAAAGGCATAACTTCTAAATAATAACTTCACAAAATTAATAAAATTTAACATTAGCTTTGTTTTTTTTGAGTTGCTTTTTTGGGAGAAATTATATTCCTTAGAGATATTTTTTCTGTTTGTAATTATACTAAGTTAATTGTGTTTCAATTATTACATTAAACTTTCCCTTTCAGTTTGTAATTTCTTTCTCTTCTTTTATGAATCTAATAAATTGACCTCCATTCTAACCTAAAGGACAGTTTATATTTTTTAATACTTAAAGAAGCCAAAAAAAAAAAAAAAAAAAGTTCACCAAATGAAATTACTAACACCAGCCTATCATTAACCTGAGGGAATTGTGTTCATATTAATTCTTCATGGAAAAATGCAGGTAAGAAACCTTTTTATTGTATGAAAGATATAAGATGTTATAATAGTGCCTAGAGTATTCATGCTGTTCTTTTGTTACATAAAGGGTACCTTGTTTAAAGTATTTCTGGAGGTGAATGTCACTTAACAAATGACACTTCTGTGGAAAATTTTGGTGAGATAGGTGGAATTCTATTTAATAGAATTGGTGCCAAAAATACATACTTGAACTTGATAGATGAAAGAGAGGATTTTAGTTAACAAGTTTGGGGACAAAAATTGATAGTGCTAGAAATGAAAGTGAAGGAATTTCTTTAGGGAGGCTTAAGAAAATCAAAGCGTATGTATCTTATAATTAGCAGAACTATGGCTGAGTTAGGGAGGCAGTGCCATAGAGAGAGTCAAGTGTGGGCTTTGTCATCGACCTATTCCTGTCACTAACCATGAGACACTAGATACCTTATTTAGCATTCCTGAGGCACAATTTCCTGTTCTTTAAACCTACTTTGCAAGATTGTTGCTGGCTGTGTGTACCTCTTGCAGAACAGTTCATGATAAATGCTTGCTATTGACCACTGTGTGGTCGATAGAGAGAATACAGATGATCCCTGACGAGTGTTTACTAGGGTCCATTGCGGTATTCATAGTAGCATGTTTTAAAATACATTTTGTTTACCCTGCCCATCTTTTGAAAATAATTAATTGCAAGTAAAACGCTTCTCAAATTATTCATTTCTAAAATGAAACCTTTCATTGGGTAGCTGGCTGTGCTTTTGAACCATTCTTTTTCCACTTTTCTAGTATTGGTTTGCAGGCCTCAGAGTGAAATATAGTTTTGGTCACCTAACCAAAGGAAAAGAAACTGAAGGAACTAGGATTGAATTGCAGAATTACATTTAGAGTTACTGTGATTTATTGGATGCACACTAATTTGGAAAAACTAAAGTTGCATTGAGAATAACTGATTTATTTGACAAACCTTTTAGAGCTCACTAGAGTCAAGGAGTTAAGGTAGGTGCTGGGAGAGATACAAAGATTAGTAAAATGTGGACTCTTGCTTTCAAGGACCTAAGGTGGCTGTTTCATTCATTCTAGTATTCTAAAGTAGGAAAGAGGGATCAGAGTAGAGGTTGTTCAGAGGAAGAATCACTTCCAACTGGAGTGGATCAAGGAAGATTGCATACTCTTAGTGGTCTATTCATTCAACAGCGATGTCTTAAGTGCTATTACCTGCCTGACCCTGGGCCACCCGCTACAGATACCATATCAATAAGATGAAACTGTGGGATTCATGTTACTTACGGTCAGTGTTGAAGGCCCACAGGTGATGACAATGCTGCTGAGAGGCGTGTCCTGGTACAGGTGTGATTCAGATGGAATACTGCAAGAGCACATCTCAGGGCGGTGTCCCAGACCAGGAATGAAGGACTGGTGGCCCAGCTAAATCCTGAGGGACAAGCCAAGTGAAGAGCACCTTGGCTAGACACAAAAAATACATTAACACTTCAGAAGCCAGAGTGAAGGGAACATGGCAGGAAATGTAAGATCGCTAATCCAACATTGGAACCTGTGTTTGCAGGGCATCTGATGAGACATGCTGTGGCAGAATTCGGGATGGGGGGATAGGTTGACCTAGGGAAGGCCTTTGATGTCATTTTAAGTAGACCAGCCTTTATCCCAGGGCTGCAGGGAAGCAGGATTATTACATCATCAAATTTATATTTCAGAGGTCGTAAGCTGGGGCCAGTGGGTCAGATCAGATCTGGTATATAGGCGGATTTGGTTTTGCTCACAGAGTGTTTTAACATTTTTTGAAATAGCTGCTAGAGTAGATATCAGGCTTTATGAAAATTCAGTCGCTTTGTGTGGCAGCAGAGTTGGGCTGGAGTCTCTTAGCAGCCGCCCCATTGGGAGGGGACATGCACTTTATTTCACCTTGTGGCTGGCATCTTCAGGGAAATGCCTCGGGACATGCAGGCCTTTGAGGTTTTGGGACCCGTTTTTGAATGTTCTCTTGAGTGTTAATTGGGAAAAGAATGATTTGAGACTTGGGGCTAGAGGTTATTACAGTAAACCTGGTGAGAAATTAGGGCTCATCATAGGTAGTAGTGATGGGAACAGAGAGAAGGAAAATGATTGAAGAATACAAAAGAGAGAGTGGAGGGGTGAAGAGGTGTGTGGACTCCAGAGACCAAGAGTCCTGGCTACTGCCATGAACTGTTTTTGAGAAACTTAGTTAACCCTTAGGAAAAATAACTTCTTTTTTCAGTAAAATGTAGGTAAGCAGCTGAATAATAACTTCTTTTTTGGTAAAATGTAGATAAGAGGCCTATCTCATAGAGCTTGATTTCCTTAGTTATTTATTTTAATGAGGATCACACGAGAATACTTACAAAGCACTTAGTTTGGTAAGTGGCTCCTCTTAGCTCACATTCAGTTGTGAACTGGGTTCAGTGGTGATGGCTGTGAGGAGTGTGGAGATGGAATCCGGGAGGTGCCTGTGTCCAGTGCGTTACTGGGTGAGCTGGAGAACATAGAAGAAAGGGCGGGTGGTGACTTCAGTGTTGGATGTGGTATGTTTGAAGTGCTCTGTGACCGTGAAGTCAAGAGGTTGATACATGGTTGGGTTTAATGCCAATGTGAATAATTGTTAGGAATAAATGATCACACTTTTTTCTTGTCTTCACTTTTTCTTTTTCTTCACGCTTTTTTTTCCCCCCTGAAGCTTGTATTCCGTCTTAACTGAACATACTGAAAATCAGCCCTGACTCAAGCCCCATTTGAAATGCCCCTTCTCCCCTCTGCCCACTTTAATTTAGCTGTAGGAAGTCTCCTCTCCTTTCTCTACATTTCGTTACGACACTGACGTGGAGCCTGTCTCATACTGCTCTATGGTGTGGTTCTTTGTGGGTCGGTAGCATTTGTTCTGCTAGACTGAGAGTTCCACGTGGCGGGAACTGCGTCTTACACATATTTAGATCCAACGCAAGTGCTTCCACAATTCCTACTCCAGTTCAGTTCAGTATACTTGTAATGGTGGGAGGATCATTCACACACATCTTTATAAAAGGGATTAAAAAAGTTGAATGTGTAATCTTAACTAGCAGATTGTGCTTTTTAGAAAAGACAATTTACTGGGGAAATGCATGTAATGAGTTTGACTGTCTCATGGCCTTATTACATGGTATAGATCTTAATCTTGATTAATGTTCTACAAAAAAATCAATTTGCATGCTTGAAACACATGCAGTATAATCTGATTGTATCATCTATTACTTACAGTCCATTGGTTGTTGGCAATAGTTGTTAGAATCCTGATTCTCTGAGAGTGAAGCCGTGTAGGCTGATAACTGCCTTACCTTTGAAGGACTGTTGTTTGCTATATGGGCGCAGTCACCGGGCACTGCCATCGTATTTGCAGATGCTCTGATGCTTCATCCCCACTTGCTCATTCTGAATAAAAGGCCCTTCACCCATCCACATGGCAAACTTTGACTCATCCTTGAAGACTCAGCTCATATGTCCATTGGCAAGTCTTTCCTGACAGTTTCCCTACCCCCTCCTCTCTGTACAGAAATTCCTTCTTCTCGATTCTTTAAACATCTTGTACACCTGCCATATATGTCTTTGTCAAGAGACTGTAGACTATTTCAGAGCAGGAACTGTGTACCTAAAGAGCTCAAAGTCTAGTGAGGGAGCTAGATAAGAAGCATAACTATGATAACATGGCATGGTGTATGTATATATGAATATAAACATATATAAATAGTTTGTGATAGAGGTATATCCAGAGGCTTATGAAAGCCCTGAGGGAGGGCTCCAAACTTAGAATGCAGGATGAAGGCATATATCGGAGATGGTGCTGTTTAAGGTGAATATTGAAGCTTGTCTAGGTGTTAGTGCAGCAGATGAGGAGAAGGATGGCATTCCATGTAAAAGCATGGAGGCATTAGAGAGTGTGTTATTTCTTGCGGACTTCAGTTTGTTGGAGTATTTTTAAATGTGATGGAGGTGAGCCTGGTAGGGAAGGCAGAACTCAGATCATGAAATGCAGGGTTGAATGCCATGCTAAGACATCCATGTCATATGATGAACTAAGTAACCATGATGCAGAGTCAGCAAGGATAAAGAGGAGAAAGGCATGATAAAATAAATCATGGCTACCCAGGATTTAGCAACCATGGGTTATTAGTTAATGTAGGCCTGTTGAGGTCCATAGAACGGAGAGCCAGAGGACCATTATGCCATCATTTATTTAACCAGTCCTGTATTGATGGACATTTAAGTTGTTTCCATGTTTTAATTTAAGGTTCTTGATAAATTTGGAACACTTAGTGAATTAATGTTTTCTTAAAAAAACCCATATACCAAACTGACTGTTGCTTCACATCCTGTAAATCTATGCACAGTGACAAAATGATTTTATTTTAAAATTAGCTACTATATGGATCAGTTCATTATATCAGTGATTCTTTTAAACAAAGAGATTTTGGTTGCAGAAAGAAGTAATGATGCTCACAGTTGAATTTTTATGGCCTTTTGTGATGATTGCCCAGTAAACCTGCTCAATATTGGAGCATCATCTCTTCAGCTAAAACACATATGATAATTTTTAACTAAAAGGAATACTTTAATGTGTTTTATTATAGCCTGATAAATTCTTACATTATGAAACCAGATGTCTTGTAAATTTGCTTTGCTGAAAAAAAAAAAAAATTTTAGCGCTGCTTTTTCTTCCAGTACCTTTTCTGACTTTTCAATCTATGTACCTGATCACTTTCTCATAGATATCCTTTCTGTGTCCTATTAGGGGACATTGGTGTTTATTTCTGTCACTCCTTACTGGATTTACCTATTTGAGGATGGGCTATCTTACTGATTTTTATACTTCAATTCTTAATATGGTGTGTTAAATACTGAAGCTTTCTCTCTCCGTCACTCTTATCTGGCATTTTATTGAGGCCTTAGTGTGAGACAGGTACTATTTTTATTATTTTTTTAGATTTTATTTATCACTTTTAGAGAGGGGAAGGGAGAGAGGCAGAGAGGGAGAGAGACATCAATGTATGGTCACCTTTCACCTGCCTCTAGCTATGAACCTGGCTGGAGACCTGGCTTGCAACCTGGTTATGTGCCCTGGTGAGTCAGGTACTATTTTAAAAAGGGTGTTTTTTGGATGTTTTTATTTAATCTTCTCAACAAACCTATATGTAAGTTCTGCATGTACTATGTGGGTTGATTATTTTTTAAGGAAGAAAACAGCTGTGCTGGCAGCTTTCCCTGGTTCAACTTCAATCACCATTTTAGAGCAGAGCAAAGGCAGGTAGGTGATGTGTGCAGGTCACGTGTTTCCCAAGTGGTAGACCTAGGACCCCCTGCAGTTGAACTCCAGACCTGTGCTCTTAACCCTTGTCTAGAGCACACTGGTAAGTGAACCATAGTTCACAGGTAGTAATATTTGTCAAAGTGTGGATTTTACACTGCTTGTGTTTATAATTTTTTCTCATTTTTATATTTTACATTTTTCTCATTTTATATTTGAAAATTTCCAAATCCGCAGAAGAGGTGCAGATATAAGATCAGTAAATATCCCTGTATTTACTTCATCTATCATCGTTAACATGTTACACATTTGCTTGCTTTCTATCTTTCTGTCTTTTGACTATCTATCTGAACCATATGAAGACCTACTGGCACTTCATGCCTACACACTTCAGCATGCATCTGGAGACCAAGGACATTTATGTACAAACCACAATATCATTATGCCACTTAAGAAAGATAATGTTGATACACAAAGATGATGTAACATGCAGTCCTTACTTAGATTTCCCCCACTGTCCCCATTAGTTTTATGACTTTTTCTCTTTGATTGAGAGACAAATCTCATACTGCATTTACTTGACATTCCCCTGTGGTCTCCTTTAGAACAGTTCTATCATATATTTTTTCCTTCTTGACAATGGCATTTTTGAAGAGCCCCAGGTAGATTGTTTCACAATCTTAAGTTTGTCTATGGCCTCATTATCGTTAGACTTAGGTGATCCCTTTTTTCAAGAATGTTGTGACGTAGACGACCATGTATTATGATACTCCCATTGCACATAATGTCAGGCTGTTCTGTTGTTGGTGATGTTAAGTTTGATCACACGATTCAAGTTTTGTCCACCAGATTTTTCCACTCAAAGGCAGTTTTTATTAGTAGTAAGTAATCTGTGGGGTGGTACGTTGAAACTGAGTATCCTGTTCTCTAGTAAACTAACAACCAGTGAAATTTTTAACTCTTTATAGATAATATTTGATCAATTAATCATTTCGGTGGTGGTTGTAAAATTGTATCTTTTAAATTATATCCTTCTACATGTGCACTGGCTGCCTTCTTTGAAGAGGAGATCTGTCCTCTTTTTGAATCACTTTTGACCAATGGATTCTTTTTTATTTAATTCTTATGAGTTACTATCCTTCTTGGGTCTCAAATTGTCCCAAATTTGGCCAGTGGGAACACCTCCAAGCCAGCTCCTATGACCTTTTTGCATGTTTTCATTATTGCTTGAATACAGTCTTGCTCTTTATCACAGCAAAATATTTCAGCCTCCCTGCCCCAATCCTGGTGTCTTTCACTCTGGAATAGTATTTAGAAATAAAAATCTGGGTGCCAAGTGTGCTCATTGCTACCGCTATCTAACTTAAAATAAAAACCTACTCCACACTTCCAAATAAATAGTAACATTTTCTTCTGTGTTCTTAAAGCATCACTTAGCATTAATACAAATTCTACTTATATCACAATGGAAACAGAAAGAAAAAATTCCAAGTAAAATGAAAATGACAACACTTTAGAAGATTTTTCAGGGGTGAAGGTAGTGCTTAATTATGGTAAATAATGAGTTGGTCAAAAAGTTCTCATGTTTTTTTCTGTAAAATAAAACACACATTTTTCATTTTTACCAATAACTTTATTGATTCCTATATTTTGAGTGTGTTGTCTATCTCCTGCATGATATAACACTGATTGTTTTCAGTTAATGTCTTGATTTGATCACTGTCCATGTCAGCGGATCTACCCAACCATAGAACATCATCCAACAAGAAATCTTCAGCATGAACCTTTGCAAACCACTTTTCTTTTGACACCTTCTATCAGTCATAGCACCTTCTCTACATACTGCACAAATCTTTTTTTTGCATTTTAGTTTTTACTTTTCTTAATAGTAAAGCATGATATTCTAAAAATGTTGCATATGTTTTCCATCTTCAATATTAAAATGGATACACAAAAATCCACCAATTTTGATGTTTTTTAAAATGTACACTGATATGACAGCTGTCACAATACAATCTGTAATAAAATTGTTTTGAATGAACGTAAAGACAGCTATGGCTCATAGAGACATCTTATGGAAAAAGAAGCAAAGGAACTTTTCAGCCAATAAAAGAGATACAAAGCTGAAGATGTAGGTGTTTATTTTCTTTGGCTAACTCAGGAGTTGAAAGTTAAGTAGTGAGAGTTGAAATGTGTCTGATTTGGATGCTCCCAAAAAGAAAAATAAAATAAGTTATCAGATTGCTCTTGGAAGACAATATTATATGGACCAGAAACCTTTATTTATTTTAACTTCATGCTCTAAATTATCAATCGATTAATTGGCTTAATATTTAACTATCACATTTTCTTATGTATTCTTAAAGCCCCATTTAGCATTAATATAAATTCCACTCATATCACAATGGAAACAAAGAAAAATTAAAATTCTAAGTAAATTGAAAATGACAACACTATAGAAGATTTTTCAGTGGAAAGGGATAGTGCTTAATTATGATAAATACTGGGTTGGCCAAAAACAGTTTAAGTTCTTAATAACAATAATGTTAAATAAAATGTGACAGCAAAAACAGAGTCATAGGTATAGCAATACTTTGGAAGAGATAGCAATTATATACTTTATTTTTGGCTTGGAACAAAACAAGCAGGGAAGTAAAGAGATTGTTTTATGTTGAAATATTCCGGCAGAGCTACTTTAATTTTCTTAAATTATAGATTGTGTTTTAACTGCAACCTTTCTTTCCTGGAAGTGTAGCTTTAATACCTTTATGCCTTTAATTACCATTAACATTCTCTACCAGTCTCATCCTTTCCTGCTTATGTTTTATTATAACCTCACTCTCCTCTCTTCCAAGTGACTCAAATTGTTGGACTGCCAACCTTTATCGGAACTAGTGGGTTCGCCTTGAAACTGGGATAAGAAATTTTTACTAAAATTGGCAGGTCATTTAACCTGTGTTTTCACTGGTCTGCTGATAAAATGAGGATAATGTTGGTCCCCTGCCTTATGTTGATATTGTGAAGATAAATTGGTTTTGAGTTCTGTATACATGAGAGCATTTAATGGATGATATTTCATACCGTTAACAATCAGAGGCACTTGCATTTGTTTATACTGCAGCAGGAATTTGGATTTGAAAACAGGATAATCAGCACCAGAATCCAGGGTGTTAGGAAAGCTGGAGCATTGTTTTCCTCTGGAAGTCTGGGACTTGGTAGGGCTCTTTCCTCTGGAATTTGGTGCACCTATCCTGTGGGATGGCAGAAGGCCCTTTCCAGTGGAGTCTTGTAAATTCTGCCCCGTCCCTGCCAGGCCCCATTCATCTAGCAATGGGTCATTGCCTGCTTCCTTTAGCAACTTTCTCTCTTCCCAGGTCAGTTGCTCTTTGGAAACCATATTTCATATTGTATGTTTCTGTTTGTCTGAAATGAGTTTGTCCATAGCTGAGTTCTCTGAAACTTGTTAGATGCAATGAGAGCTCTCTGAAATCTCCCACTTTGGTAGCCATTCATTCTTCTACCCTGCCCTTGCATATTCTATGTCACCTTTGTTCCTAAATTACATACCCTGAAGGACAGGGTTCCTTGTTCTGCTTGTCAGGGTGCCATGCATGAATAGCAGCATGGCTTGGATTGCAAAAATTACACATGATTCTTAGGACTCTAAAGACAATCCTTGACCTTAAGGAAATCTTTCTCAAGTTATTAACAACACCCGAAGGTGAGCTGGCTTCCTTTCGTCACTTTGGGCATCACAACAGATCTGCGTTTTCCAGTGTTGGCACTTGACTCCCAGTGGGATTAATTTATGTAATAACTATTACACAGAACTGATGGGTATCTAATTTTCCCTGAACTTACTTGATAACTCACCACTTACATCATTATCAGAAAATAATGTCCAACTCTTAGAACCCCAGTTACATCTACTAGGATGAATTTTTCAGAGTAAAATTTTATTAGAGTGCAAACAGCTGAAGCTTGAGCATGTGATGTTAAGGAGCTCTGTTTGCTTTGCCAGTTGAGACATGTTCCTTTTCCTAGTTAAAGCCATGACTTAGAGGTTATATTAAGGGCACTTTGGAGATTAGGCTGGGGGAATGTTAGAGAGTAAATTTGGAGTGTGATTTGCCTATTTTGGCTTGATTCTGGCATTCAATTCTGGGGTAAGAAAGTCTGTTAATCACTGACTATCTAGCGTCCTCCCCTCACTTTTAATTTACTGAGCCGCTAAACCAGACGTGGATGCCAGATGATGGCAGACCATCAAATATAGCCCTCAATTGTCCCTGACCAATGTGTAGGTCAGAGAAGCTATGCCGCATTTTCTGATTAACCTGTAGTGACAACAAAAAATGTTATTTCCTTCAAGTCTTGGATGTTTTTGGAAGAACACTCCAAATGGATCACTAGAAGGGCCCACTTATTCTTTTCTTCCTTCCTGGCTTGCTGTCCACAGCAGGTTGTCAGGGTTGGTATGGCCGGGCTAGCTGCTGAGAGCTCGTATCACAGTGGAGCAGGTTATCAAAAGGTGGACCAGTTCACAGAGGTCAGGAATCATTCTCCTCTAGTCTCAGTATTGGATATATGTTATTTATTTTCCTAATCTAATTCCTTAATAGAAATGAACATTTTTAGATACTTCTAGAATTTTGTGGCATTATATGTATAAAATAAATTTGACAAGTTATATTTCTTTACTTGGATCTGCTCTTAACATTTCTGTGCTTAGTTTGCTTGATAACGAACAGACTTAAGTTCTGATTCCACAGCCTGTGCTCAAGGATAGTCAGGATTTGGCGCAAGTAACAGTGACATAAAGCATAACGCCTCAAGCTGCTAGGATGGCGGCTTAGGGTTAATATTATGATTTCTTGCTCTGTCCTTTTTTCATTTTTAAGATTACGTAATGCTCACAGAGTGGCTTCTGTAGTGCATCCTAATTTGTATATTTCAAGCAAGAAGACAGGAAACATCCTGGTCAGGACCTTTGTAAATATCATTGCAAATGCCCCAACCAGTAACTTGTGTTCACATGCAATTGAGCAGAATTTAGTCACCTGGCTACCATATCTGCCACGGAGAGTAAGGAATGTAGTTTCCATTGCCAGGGGGTAAGAGAGAGAAAGAGAAAGAAAGAGAGAGAGAGAAAGAGAGAGAAGGTTGATTCTATTTTAAAGAAGGGAAAAACAGAAATTGGTAAGCACCCAGCAGTTTCTGCCTTCTGTTCTCTTTCTAGCTTGTCTTTTGATCTCATCTGCTGTTATCAGCACTTCACATTGCGGCTTCACTGGAACACTTGGCAACTCACTGGGAACCTGCTTCATTGTCCTTTCCCCTTATTTTGCTTGGTTCTCAAAGGCTTCCTCTCCCTTCCCACTGTCTCTGCCTCTTACCTCTAAGGCATTGCTCAGATTACATTTCCTAACCTAGAGTCAGTTATTATCTGCCCCTCCCCCTGCCTCTGATCTCACTTTTCTATTACAGCTGTTGTTAAGTTCTGGCCATTATATTATAGACTCATAGTTAATTTTTCATATCCTCTGTGACTGTTATTTTGCTCACACTGGCTGGTAGAATACATTAGATCTAACAAATGTTCAATGCATATTTATTTACTTTCATTGCAAACCTGATGCCAACAAGATAGTAGGAGAAAGTACTTTTATACAACATTTTTAAGAGCTATTTTGTGTGTGTGTGTGTAAGACAAACTGCTTATATCAACATTGAGTATCCTATCCCATTTAATAGCTGTTGACTCTAAATGGGTTGTTGGTTACCTCAGCGAAGAGTCTGTTGGGCAGATGTGCAAACAGCAGTTTGAAAATACTCTCTAAGCATGTAAGAAACATTAACAGCCCTGGCCTCTTGGAATGTGTGCATTTGATGTGCTCAAGATTAGGGCGCTCTACTGAGAACAAGTAAGAGAAAGAGAGGGGGACCATAAAACTTTTGTTTCTACGGAGTCCCTGAATGCACTATAAATGAATGTCCCAAAGCTGGTCAGGGGTCAGAAGGCACATGCCCTGGGGGGACCTCAGGTGGCATATTTCATCAAGTGTCCTCTTCCAAATTTCAGGTTTTTTTCTAAACTGCTTTTTCAGGTTTTTAGAGATATTTTTAAATTTTATGTATTTTGAGGTGATATCCTTGACTTACACTTACTGATTTTGAGATGTTTCCTTTTCCTGTTTTTTTGTTTGTTTGTTTTTGTTTTTGTTTTTTAATATGCTCATCTGGGTGCCTCAGTGATACTTGATTGATTTAGGTTGTATTTATATATAGTTGTTAAGATTCATGGGACATCTTTTTTAAGTTAAAAAAAATTGTTTTAACTTGCATTTCTTGGTGATAGGACCAGGAAATTATATTAAAATAATGGCTTATTCCTGGGGCTTGTTTTAAAAACTGCATCTGAACCATCTGCAAGGTGTGCAATTGACTGTAACAATTATATTGGAAGGCACTACTAGAAAGTTTCTTTCTTCTTACAGTTCTGAAAAAAAAATTGCTTTTCTTTGAATTTCATGACATGTCCAAAATCAGATTTTAAGAATTTTCCAAGCACATTTCTCTTCTGTTTATACTTTCCACCCTTCTCATCCTTTATTTCTGCGAGCTTTTCAATTAAATGCCACCTGAACAGCACTGTTTAATTTTTAGTAGTGGTCCAGGGCCCAGGGGGAGTGACAAATAGGCAGGAAAGGCCCGAAAGTAAAATTGGCAAATAAGCCTATGGAGTCCTGATGAGGGAAGGCTTAGTGGGAGTTGAGCAAGGAAATGTATAAAGCACCAAAAATACCACACACATCGGTTTCGTAGGAATATTCGAGAATTGTCAGAAGCTGGGAGCATATGCCGGAATAGAGAGCAGCCTGGCCCAGTCTGGGGAGGGTCAGGAGTCATGGTCTTGAAAATTACAGTCACTGCTGACCCCATTCCCTTTGGTCTTCAACATTTTCCGCTGGTCACTCGGTGGCTACTGAAGCCCATCTCATCCTGTCTCAGAGACAAACCAACCTTCTTCATATCCTCTAGACTCTTCCCAGTCCTTTCTACATATTATTATCAGATTAATGCCAGAGTGCTGATTTCTACCAGTTAATCCTACTGAAGGTGATCAGGTTTCCATTTCCTGTAGAAAAATGTCTGTTCCTCTCTCTGAGATGGAGGGAACATCTTGATCTGATATCTTTCACCTATACTTGTCTACTTCTCACTCCTCTACCAGCACTGTTTTCTTTTTTAAGCTTGACAAGCCTTCTCCGATCCCCTGAATAAATGTCCCCTTACTTTGAGTAGTCTTCACCCCCCCCCTTTTTTTTTTTGTCTACACATGATCTGAGATCCAACTAAAGTCTAGTATAGGCTTTTTGTACAAATCTGCGTGGATTTGGTTGTATGATGATTTCTTCACAAATTTCTAATGTGTCACCTATTTTTCCCATAAATAAATGTTACCTTGAATGAAAAGCATGTTGTATTATCTCTTTGTCTAGACAGTAAGTCCTTTGGTACCGGTGACCACACTATACAATGGTTTTGCATCCGTTTCGGTATCTAGATAGCACTATGCGCATATTTTGTACAGAGCAAGGTTTCTTGATCTGGCACCATCACAGTTTGGGCTGGATATTTTTTTTTTGTGAGGGGTGGTTGTGGGGACTAAAAGGCCAGTAGCACCCTCTCTCCAGTGTGACACCCAAAGTGTCTCCATTTATGTGAAATCCCCATTGGACAAACATCCCTCCAGCTGAGAATGACTGATGTGAACAGAAAAAATTCTAAGCAGTAGCTTGGCAAGAATGAAATACTGAAAGAGTTGACTGATGATTTAATAGCATTTTGGAATCTTGAGGAAAGACAGAATTGATGGAAGGTAATAAATGTAAGATGTCTTTTTATTTGCTGAGATAAGTAAGCCATAGAAAAACCATTATAGCTTGATGGGCAATTGTGATGCATCTAAGGTTAAGGGTGAAGAAACAGCAAGACAGCAGTGATATTCTTAAGCTGAAATGCCAAAAATATTGAGTGTTAATATTTATTTTATTTTGAACCATTTTATACTTAGAAATACCATTTCAAATAAACTAGTATTTTATTATTTAATTGTAAATTTATCTGGAGTTAAACAATATCTATGGAGTGAGAACAACCTTTTGAAGTGTATTTGAGAGAATGAGTTTGGAATTATGAGTACAGGTTATTGTCAAGTTAGAACTATTGACAAATGTCAGTTGTGTTTATGCATAATTTTACATAGTTTTCTGACTAGTATTGTCCTCAAGCTTAGCAAAATTTCCAGTCTGAAGTGATACATACATGTGCATAACACATATGTGTGAGTATGTAGCCTAGACAATGTTAATCCCTCTAGGACACAGTGCTTTTGTATATTTCTGCTACTCTTTTGTAAGTTTTTAGGTTTATTATTATTATTATTACACCAGTACATGATGTAGATACTATAAGGTGGATATTCTGCTGATCTAGAAATAATGCATGATAATTTTCTTGCCACAGCTGTGTGCCAGCCACAGTGCAAACATGGGGAATGTATCGGACCAAACAAGTGCAAGTGTCATCCTGGATATGCAGGGAAAACCTGCAACCAAGGTAGGAAATTAGTGTGGCCCAGTAAAGAATCGTAACCCCTCTGTTCCTGACTGCTATAAAAAATGTTAAGTTCATGTTAAGCCCAACCACTTTCCCAAGATTACTCTTCTACATCTTTGAGTTGCCATTTGCTGAAAGATAAAAATATAATGATGGTAAATCTCTTAAAATGTATTTCATGGAAGGACAACGGAAAGAACTTCATCCTCTTGTTGACTGCTAGTAATTAAAATGCATTTTGAACAAGAATTCCAGCATCAGTGCTGGTGGGGAGGCCTTAGCAAAGTATTAGGTTCCTTGCACCCAACTGGCCGAAAATGCTTGAGTACTCAAAGTCAGGTAGGAAATTTGACGTGAAATTTTGAGGTCCCTTCAAACTCTGAGCCCTTAGATTTTGTGATTAAATTTCCTTTAACAGTTGACCAGTTTGCAATGTTCCCTGGAGAAATAAAGGTTTTCATTAACTTTTAGTAAGTTACTTTTAGTTGACATCAGTTGCTTGTAAAAGCAAATATTTACTTAGCACCAACAGTGCCCCAGGTATTTTATATATATATTATCTGTTCTCATCATTGCAACAACATTAGGAGGTGTAGAGTATTTATCATAATAAAGATAAGCTATGGTAAGATTTCACTAGAAAGATACAAGGATAAAAGGGCCAGCTTTTTACTTATTACTTACAGTATTACTGCCTATCATTTTAGATGTCAAATGAAACAACTGTATGAGGGTCTAACTATCCTACAGACACTTACTTGACCTCACCTGATACAGAAATAGTATTCTTAAAATACTCTTCTTCAGTATCTGCTACCCTCTGAGGTATGTCATGTAAACTGGTGATTCGTAAACAAAGTTTCCACAACAATCCAGAACACAGATGTTGGAAAGTATATATAATTGTTCGTGCACTGTCAGATGAAATCCATGCTTGTATCACTCGTAGGGCAAGCTGTTGCTCTAAAGTACCTTTGAGATGATCTGCTATTTGACTGATAACTGATTTTTTTCCAATGCTTCTTTTCGAATAATATTTTTTTGACTTGGAATTTACTCAACATACCTGGGTAGTATTTTTTTTTAATAAATGGGGTTCTTAGTATCTTAGTTTACTCTTTTAAAAATCCACTTGATTTTCCTTCTCCTGTCTTAAGATTTCAAGTAGTAGCATGTGTTGGTCTGATTACTGAATTATTAGTGTTCATCATAGAGTCCCAGCATGCCCCTTTTTTAAAGTGATGAATGTAAACCATCAGAGGTTTCATTAATATGTCAGCACCATAAAACTTGTTGTCCCAATGCCAGGAATTTATACAAAGAAAAAAAAAAAAGATTATTAAAAGGAACTCCTGTCACATTGCAGAGAAATTCATTTAAATTTATTTGCAGAGCTTCATCAACTTTAATATGTTTCAAAGAAACTAAAACTATTACTGGAACAAGGATTCATCTCTGGGTATCTCTTATTTTCAAAAACCCAGTTAACTATGTACTTACTTTTTAAAAAAACCAGTTTACCATGCATGTATTTTCAGAAAAACCAGTTTTTCCAGTAACACATACCTGTTTCTCTAAAGAAAAATGGAAATATACTGAGTTGAAATCTGGCCTCTCGAAACTATATTCATTAGGGGTAAAAGATTTCTGTAGTAGCAAAATGGGACTTTGCACCTGCAAAAATAGTGCTGATGCTGAAAATGTAATTTCAAATCCAATCTTGAAAATAAAACTCCAGCTTACAGTAAAGTTATGTGTTTTAATCATCTTTCTTGTTGCCTTCCTGACCAAAAAAGCAGTTTGGCAAGTTCCTGATGGAAATAATTTTGTTGAGAGCAGGAACCCTTTGTGGAATCTCTCTGGGTTCCTGAAAGCCATTATTCAAATGATAAGCACATGATTAGTTCACATTAAATGTTTATTGATTGAATGTTGTGTATTAGGGTCCTTGGTCCTGAAAGCCATAGGATCTTGAAAGAGTTCTATGGAGTTTTCTAGCACCTTAGTCTGAATCCGTGGCCTGCAAATTTTGTCAGGATAAGGGAGGCTGCTGCGGATGAACTGGTAAGTCAGAGAGCTGTTGAGAGACCCTAGAACTGTTAGAGCAAATTGTTGATACCTGCTCTGCATCTACATACCAAATTAACTTAGAAGTTTTACCTGGACCATATATATATTTTTTAATATTTTTATTTATTATTTTTTAGAGAGGGGAAGGGAGAGAGGCAGAGAGGGAGAGAAACATCAATGTATGGTTGCCTTTCACCTGTTTCCAGCAATGGACCTGGCTGGAGACCTGGCTTGCAACCTGGTTTGCAACCTGGTTATTTGCCCTGGCTGGGAACTGAACCAGCGACCTTTGGGTTTGCAGGCCAGCACCTTATCCTCTTTGCCACCAGCCAGGGCCTAGACCATATATTTTAATCAAGTGGAAAACATGCCACAGAGGTGTGAGAAAACAAGCAGGTTCTTGTTTCTTAAGAAGAGAAATGTCAAGAAGAGGTACCTTGAGATAATTTTGCAATGCTGGATATTAGCTTTTGATTAAAAAGTAGGTTTGGGTATAAGGCAATTATCTGCTAAAAAAAATATTTGCGAATTGTATGCTTGAAGAACTCGCACCCTATAAACTTGCTTGGCGCAATGCAAACAGCAGCTTGAGCCAATGGCAAGCACTTAGGTGCTGTGAGGGCTGCTGGGAGCAGACAGGGTAGCAAGGGCAGGCCCACTTTGGAACAGGCTTAATTTAACAGCCTGGCACAAGATTGGTGTAATCTGCTCTTCGTGGCTTACTCTCCCCATTGAGTCATTTTCTGGATTTGCTAGAGCTGGATCACACATAAAGTCATAGGGATGGACTGATCATTAGTTTATTTTCTGAGGTGCATGGTACCTACCTTTCCCAGCAGGTGAAATTCTAACTTTTGGCAAGACTTGTTTTTTGTTTTGTTTTTTTTCCCCACCTTAATTTCTCCGGTGATTTTATTCTTGTATCTTTTCTCTCTGCTTGAGTCACTGTATCCATACAAATCCCCTTTTCCCTCAGCCAAGAAAGGATACTATTATAGATAATTATCTTTTTATAACTTTCCCACTAGGGAATTATTTTTAGCATGTAATATATCATTACATTTTTTTCAGGAATGGGAGATATTCTTTTGAATTTACGGTGTGCATTGTAATGAGTTCAGAAGGAACAATTTATAAATATCAATTACTAATGTTTTGACATGGTTTGTGTTTCATATTTTGAATTCCTTATCCCAAGGAAAGGATTAGAGTGTCTTGTAGTGCATACATAATCAGACAGTAAACTTTGGTGGACTGGTAAAATTTGAGAGTAGCCTTCTTTTTTTGAAGGCTATTTGATTTTAACCCCAGAACCAATGTTCACTTTTTTATTTGGAATTTTAACTATCACTAATGTAATGGTCTTGAAATAAGATATGATTGCCTTTTTTGACTCTTCACTTTTCAGTCTTACCCACCTTACAATATTTTGGTAACCGAAGCATGGGAACAGTGATTCTTTTCTTCCAGAAAGCTTCTTTTATATACTGTAATTAAAGGTGACCTAAATATAATATAAACTCTTACATTTGAGTGAAATTGTTGATCATGCTATTTATTTAAATAAGGTCTTTATGCTAACCATAACTTTGTATGCAATTTTGGAGTATTTTCAACTATTATATACATATTAGTAGAAAAAAAGTTGCTCACTTAAAATTTCAGTGTCCTGAAACAGCAGGTTAATCATAATTAATATTTGTATAATCTGTTTGTTTTTTAGTTTTCTGCCTTAGTTGATGACTCAAATAGTGCTTAAAAAGTGACTCTTTTTTTGCTGTTTTTAAAAAAATTTTGTGTAAGATTGATGGATTGTTGACTTGTATTCTTGTGTGTTTTTTGGGAAGAAAGATGATGTTGATAAATTTTCAGGAAAACAAATTTAAAAACAGACTGGAAGAACTAGAAACCAATTTTTGTAGAGTATCTAAAGCATCCTTTTTGAACGCCACCAACTTTATGTTACTGTTTAATATATACTTATAAAGATTTTTAGGGCTAAAAATGACATCAGTTCAAAGTTGACTCTTATTGCCTTCTTCCTGGTATGAAGACGAACACTTCTACCCAACTCCTCTTGACCAAGGCAGTGAGCAGCCTCTTTCCCAACCCCTGGATCATCAAGCCACGAGTTTACCTTCAAGGGGTGAGCGTGCATTGTCTCAGGAGGACTGCTCCTCCCACCTGCACAGCTTCCTGCAGTTAATGTCACTTCTTGCAAATGTTCTGAGGACTCGCCCCAGGAGTGCCCAGCCTCAGCCTTCTGAGCACCTGACCCTGATTTTCTGTGCTGTAAAAAGCCTGGAGCCTCCGCTGTCCTTTCACCGCATTGAGTTATCATTGCCTTTCTTTTTCTGTGGGTTTCCAAGTGTTTTCTGAAAATAGGATACCAAAAGAACTTTTGTTTTCGGTATAGGTGAAGTCAGGAATATCAGAGCACCTGAGATTGGGGTTCTGATGGCTTTTAGGCAGATTTTAGAAGTCATCAACCCTCTTCACCACCCATTAAAGGATGTAGAGTTCTAGTTAACAGAAATGAAACTGTATGTTAGCTTCCTTCTTTTGGTGCCACATCTTCTAATATTAGAAAGCCTCAGTTTTGGTTGCAGTACAGCCCTTAAATGAGCAAGTAAGTCATTTAAAACCTATTAAGCAGAAACAAGTAGTACTAGGGGGAGAGTAATTCCTGCCCTGTTTGTTTGCAGGGCTGGTGTGAGAATAGAAACACCAAAAATATTAGTGTCTTCATTATGCTGGGAAGTGTTGTAGGACGGTTAGGGACTAGGATGATTTTACAGTTCTGAAAAATTTTTTCCCTACCTCACTGGTAGATTTAGGAACATAGTGTCTGCATTAAAATCTTGCATATTAGAAATGACTCTCTCTGCTGAAGGAGACTTGGTGCACTTGTATTCTGCACAAAGAATTAGGGCCATGGGATTCATTTCAGTCATTGCCGTTTTAAAATTTTAAAGTTATGGCACTTGATGTATTGACATGTTTCCCAATGACCTCCACTTCAGTCAGATAAAAGTAAAAGCTCAGACTTCTGAGATATTGCCCAGTTTGAGCCTCAAAGGAGAAAAAAGCCCAAGTGCATTAAACAAATGACTTCTTTCCCTTAAAAAAGTCAATTGAATTTTCTTATTCAGTGAATCTCTTGCAAATTTTCAAGCTCCTTTTCAGCATCTGCATGCTAATAAAATTTCTAATTTTTTTTTTTTCTTTCTTTCCTGAAGTGTCATTATAACGCTATGCAGCTTGCATTTTTGTTCTGGACCAGCTTCTTTTTCCCTCCTCCCTCCCCCAAGCTCTTGAATCCACCAACCTGCTTAAGTCTTCTCCTGACTTATAGATGCTCTTTAAGAATTGTATAACTTAATCATGAAAGCATTTGAATGTAAGTAGTTTAATTGTAAAGTTTTATTCTTTGGATGATAAGTACATGACAGAATTCATTAATTTTTTTGTTACAGATTTTTCTCCTCTGGTACATTATAAACTCCTAGAAAAAGAGCAGAATTAAAGTAAATTTAAAATAAAAACACTAAAAAGTGTTTTCTTAGGTTTCCTTTTTATCAGCTTTTAAGGTTGACTTCTAAAATTCGATCAAGGAGACTTCCATGTTTTTAACATTTCATTTATTATTACAGGAGGATTTACTGTTAAGTGTCATTTTTAAATTTCTGACAATTTGATAGTAACACAAGTGTGGCTGGTTCTGCAGTTTCAGAGATTTTGGAAGCAACCTATATTAACTCAGTTGTATAAGGTACTAGATCAATAGTAAAAGAAGGTGTAATAATCATGGAATTGGAATAGAAACCTGATAAAAAATTGAAAAAGAAGTTCACCAAAATATCAGACATTTTTGGGTTTACAGGACGGCACCATTCCACTGAGCTACATCAGCCAGGGCAAGACAATTTTAATCCTTTTTTTTTTTTTTTTTTTTTTAGATTTTATTTCATTATTTTTAGAAAGAGGCAGAGAGGGAGAGAGACATCAATGTATGGTTGCTTTTCACCTGTCTCCAGCCACAGGCTGACTGGAGACCTGGTTTGCAACCTTGTTATGTGCCCTGGCTGGGGAATCGAACCTGCGACCTTTGGGTTTGCAGGCCGGCGCCTTATCCACTGTGCTACCAGCCAGGGCGACTTTTAATCTTTTGAAGCTTTCTGCTTGGGAAAAAAAAGTCTGACACTTGGTAAATATTGATGATTGTGGGTTGTGGACTCCTCTATTTCATAACTTCCGCAGTGGGTTTTGTAAGGATTATTGTGAAGGTTTTAGGACACATGCCTGTGGCAGGTAGGACAGTAATGGCAGTTTTGAGAACATCAATCCCAGTGACCTGTCAATGAGAACCAGCCCCTTCCTTCACCAGCAGCTGCTCCAGTGCAGCTCTGTCAGATTGCTTCCAACATATTTGGATATTTACATGTCAATTTAATACCAGTAAAATAGGCAACGAGTGTCTTTGCCTTTACCCACCGAATTATGCACATTTCTTTCCTTTGTCGTATTGTTTCCTAGAGTGATTCCTAGGTCTTTCTGGAATTGAGACATCTTGTTAATTTTTTTATTTTCTTTCAGTTTCATGATTATTAACCCCCAAGTGCTTTTTCTCATGATAAGGGAAAGATAGATTGGGGTTGAAGACCACCAGCAGCCCAGTCTGAACCATGGAGACTGTCAGAGCAATCTTCAAGATGGCCCTTTCCTGGCCACGACAGGACCTACCCCAGCGTTAGTTTATAGAGATATAGTATCTGAAGAAGTTTCCACCAGCATGAATAGCCCTTGTATGCAAGCTTCCTGGAGCTACAAATATCTGACCAGTTCCTACCAGGAAACCCAGAGAAGTTTTTGTGGCTCTTTAAAAATAAACCCAAGCATTGTTTAAAAATATATATATTTTATTTATTTATTTATTTATTTTTAGAGAATGGGCAGGAGAGAGAAAAAGAGGGAAGGAAATATCTATTAATTGCCTTTCAAGTACTCCCAATTGGGGACCTGGCCTGGCCCTCACTGGGAATTGAACCAGCAACCTTTTTGCTTCGTGAGCCGGTGCTCAATCCACTGAGCCACACCAGTCAGGGCAAACCTTAGGTTTCTTAATTGGCATGTTTTATATCCATCAATATCCTTTTCTTGAGACACAGAATTCAGTCTAACTGTTGTTTTTGTTGTATTGTGTATTACTTTATTTTTGTTTAGTGCAGAAAACTATTTAAAACAGAAAGCCTTTTCTTAACAATGTATTCAGATTTAAATACTTCATATTATAATGTCAGTCAGGGATTTATCAAAGCCATGTGTGAATTACAGGGAACTATTAGGAATGATAATCTACTCCTCCAAGAACATGAGAAAAGATTATCTGATTTTTATTTTATTTTATTTTTTTAAAGGTTTTATTTATCATTTCCAGAGAGAGGGGAAGGGAGAGAGGCAGAGAGGGAGGGAGACATCAATATATGGTTGCCTTTCACCTGCCTCCAGCCACAGACCTGGCTGGAGGCCAGGCTTGCAACCTGATTATGTGCCCTGGCTGGGGAATTAAATCAGCCACCTTTGGATTTGTAGGCCAGCACCTTATCCACTATGCTACCAGCCAGGGCTGATTTTGATTTTTAATAAATAGTGAAATGCAAAGAAGAATATGAGATGTGGAGTGAATTTCTTTGTCTTTCCTTCTTGATTTAAATTTTTTACTTCATTTAACAGGAAGAAAAAAAATTTTTTTTAAAGATTTATTATTTCCAGAGAGGGGAAGGGAGACAGGCAGAGAGGGAGAGAGACATCAATGTATGGTTGCCTTTCACCTGTCCCCAGCTACGGACCTGGCTGGAGACCTGGCTTGCAACTTGGTCATGTGCCCTGGCTGGGAATTGAACCAGCGACCTTTGGGTTTGCAGGTTGGTGCCTTATCCACTGTGCCACCAGACAGGGCCAAAAATAAAATTTTTGATGAGACTATATCTGCAAAGCACAATCTTTGAGCAAATTATTTTGAATTATCTTAAAATGTGATTCTGTTTTGTATACCCTTGGTTGGGCAAGACACAACAAAGTATAAAATTAAATAAAGCATAGGAAATGACAAATGTTTATTATTTAATCTTAATCTTCCTGGGTTTCACCTAGCTGGGGATCTGCTTACAGATGTGTTAAATTTAGGAAAACAGACCAAGTTGGAAAGTTGTGAAATATTTTTAAAATTTAGATGCAAGTACTTGAAGGCTTTAAAACACAATGTAACTTAGTGGTTTAATTAAGTGAAATATATAGATTTCTAATAAACGGCAAGTCAGATTTATATTTAGTTAGGTTTAAAGATAATTTGCAACTAAGATAATTAGATTATACTGGCAGTTCCAAATAAACATGTAGTTATATTTCTTTTTAATGAAATTATATTTCAGACATTACTAATGTTATATGAAGTGTTTATATGTCATTACAAGTTTTATATTCACTTGAGGCAGTGTTCAGCTTGAGTTGGAACGTTCTCATAATGTGCAATTCATTTCCTATAGATATTTACATCAATAATCTTAAAGTACATATTGATAATCAATTACATATTATTCCTTCGTATTTTCATATGCCCTTCTTAGCTACCAAATTAATGAAAATATGTTGAATATTTTTTTTAAAGTTTCTTCTTTAATATGAGATCAGTATATAATCTATAAGACAGTAAGAGAAACCACAACTGTGATCACTCTACTTCAGGTAGCTCTTATCCTCTGAAAATACAGCTTTTATTTTGGAAAGGTCAAAGTAGTCTAATGTTAAAATCCAGATCCTTTCTAGTATCTTCTTTAAACAGAGGTAGGAAGAAATTAGTAGAGAAAGAACACATTGTCAGGAGTGACTCTAGTATTAGACCCAGATATTTTGAGGATATTGAAGATAGATAAATGACACAGCACCGTGAGGAGTCAGGATGCTGCTCTCTCTAGGGATGAGGAAGTTGGCACAGCGGACTCTTAACTGTCCTTGGTGGGCAGAGATTACACTTACTATTTAAGTTAAGCTCCAGAAATTCATACAGCCTCTTCATTGTTATGAGGCTTTTGGTTACGTCTGGGGAAAAAAAAATCAACAAAAAAACACCTCTTGGTCGTCTCTAGTATAGCCAGTGTTAAAATTAAGACAGTGTGAACATGCTATCTCTTATTTAAATGACTGGTTAGTGTAGCTTGACCTACTTTTCCCCTTCATTTTTCAATATAGAGAAGTATTTTAAATGGTTTCCATTTGTGCAGAGGTTTCATGACTTTTTGGCTTCAACTTCCACTCTTCAGATCTGAACGAGTGTGGCCTGAAGCCGCGTCCCTGCAAGCACAGGTGCATGAACACTTACGGCAGCTACAAGTGCTACTGTCTCAGTGGGTACATGCTCATGCCGGATGGGTCCTGCTCGGGTATGTCAAGAATCTTAAATGTTTTATGAGTGCTTTGGGCTTGATCTCTTTCATGTTGTGGTCTGGTAGCATGAAAATGGAAGTGGCTTGCCAGCTCCTCCCCCAAACAGGATAGAAGAGAGAGGGGGGAAGAGAGAGAGGGAGGGAGACAGGAGGGGAGAGAGAGAGGGGGAGAGAGAGAAGGGGGAAGGGGAGA